>JAXCGZ010008062.1:0-7500 GCA_037179515.1 Halocaridina rubra
TATCATCATTTTATTTTATTAATTTATTGCGCCAAGGCGTCAGACTTTACATGATCACAAAAAAAAATAAAATCAATGGCAACATAATGCTTCAAATGGATACACAACCAAAAATAGAACATAGTATACAAGGAGGTGTACATATTGATAAAACATTACTACATACTAACACACAACCCACAGTATGGCAGCACAAAGTGCATTATATACAAAAGAAAAGCTCAGAGAAGCACAGAACACACAAACACAGTACAAACAAAAACAAAACGGCATTATACTATAAACCTTTATTTCATTCCCAATGTACATTGGGTATGCAATAAAATACATGTATATTCCAGATAGACATCTGTGGTGTACAATATAGACATACTAAAACAAACAAATCATAAAGATGAGTGTGAAGGGCGGTATACACGGTCAAACGGTTCGTCGAACGCGGCCCGACAGACAAGTCCCCGAAGTGATGCTCGAACGTGCGAACGGGGCACTTGGTTGTCGAACACGTTCGACAAACGCGTTTGACAACCAAACACCCCGCTCACACGCCCGAACATCACCCCCAAACACCCGTCTGCCGAATCGCGCTCGACGAACCGTTTGACCGTGTAAACCGACCTTAACATTAAAAATTACAAGTAAAATCTTCCTTTAAGAGTAACTTCTTAAGATTACATTTAAAAGTATACACTGAACCAGCATTTTTTAGTTCACAGGGAAGCTCATTATATAAATGAGGTCCAGGAATGTTTATATCTCTTGAGCCAATATCAGTTTTAGACCTTCGTACTAATAAATATTCCCCTTGACGGGTAGTTAACACGGTAACTGAGTTTACTGTAGAAAAAATATGCAACCAATCAGGAAGATTGTTCTTTAGGATATTAAAAACAAAGGTACATATATCAAAAACATATTTATCTTTAATCTTTATCCACTGTCTCGGAGAGGCTCGTTCTTACCGCCAACAGCCACCGGCGCAAAGTTTTGTAACTTTGGTATTCTTTGTAATTGAGTCTTATTTGTACATCCCCAAACTTTGAAACAATAATTAATTAAACTCATAGCTAAGGACTGGACAATTATTATACGAGTTGATGTTTCAAATGAGTCTTTTACTCTATTTAGATATATTAGAGTACCCATTACTTTTTTATAAATTTCATCTATATGCATTTCAAAATTCATGCAACGGTCAAAATAGACACCTAGGTTTTTTTACCGAGTTCATTGGCTTAATGATATTACCGTTAAAATTTATATGAAGATTGTCACCAATTTCTGATATTAATTGTCTGGATCAGATAAGAATAGATTGGGTTTTACTTTCATTAAGTAACAGACCATTTTTTAGAAAATAACGTTTAGCCATATGCAAAATTTCTTCTGCTCTATGAATAAGATTTTCTAAATCATTAATTTCTCCTTCAATTAAGATTTGAGTATCGTCAGCATATTGAATGACATAACAGTTAGGTAAATATTTTACTAGATCGTTTATATATATTAGAAAAAGTATAGGTCCTAGGATCGATCCCTGAGGAGTCCCGAACAATACTTTCTTGCGACTTGAAACTACATCTTTTAGTCTGACTGACTGGTAGCGGTTTTTTAAATAGTTCTCGCACCAGCTTGGGTCAATGTTCATTTTTTTCCATTTTTCTAATAAAATAGTATGGTTAACACTATCAAAAGCTTTAGAAAGATCGAGTAGTAGTAGCAATGATATTTTCTTATTATCTATATTTTTGTATATCTCATCGGATATTTTCAATAAGGCAGTTTCAGTTGATAATTTTGGCCTGAAACCGTGTTGACTTTTTGCAATAATTTTATTTTTTTTTTCAAGTAACCCAATTAACTGATTGACAACAACCTTTTCAAGTATCTTTGATAAAATTGGTAGTCAAGAGATTGGTCTATAGCTAGAGACGTCGTCAAGATTTCCACTTTTAAAACCAGGAATTACATGGGGATTTTTCCATAAATCTGGGTAAATATTGGTAACTATGGAAGTATTGATTATTACCGTCAGATAATATGCTATTGCAAATAATGAATCTCTAATAAAACGAAAACAAATTCCATCTGATCCATATGCATTAAAGTCTTTCAGATTTTTTAATACTAAAATTACTGTATTACAATCTACTGTAGTAGGTTTCAAGACATTATTACTTCTATTGAATGTACTATGTTCTTCAAAATTAACATTATTATTATTATTGCCATCATCACTATTATCATTACCATTACTATCACCATCATTATTATTATCATCATCATTACCATTATCATTACTATTACCATTATTATTATTATTTTCACCATTATCAGCATTACTATTATTATTACTACTACCATCATCATCATTACTACCATTATTATTATTATTATTATTATTATTATTTCTTCCTGTGTTTTTTCAAATGTTTTTTCCCCACTTCAGAGAAAAAATTATTAAACTCTTCTGCTTTAGCATGTACATCTACCTCATCGGGTATAATTGATTTATTACTATTTTTATTACAGTTATTTGAAAGCATGGTTTTAGCAATTTTCCATGTATCAGAGATATTGCCTTTAGCGTTTTGGAATTCATTTTTTTAATCCTCTTTCCTATTGTTACTTATTAATGAGCTTACTTGTTTCTTTTGCTCTTTATACTTTTCTCTTAAAGGGATATTATATCTTTGTAGTTTTACTTCATTTTGTAGTTTGTCTCTTTCTTTCATATTGTTTTCTATGTCATCTGTTATCCAAGGAGCAGGGGGACGAAATAAATCTCTTGTCACGAGTGGTGTAGATCGATCTATACATGATGATAAGACACTGGTTAAAATTCTTACTTGTATATTTATATTATCGGTGTTTAGAATTTCATTTAATTTATGTACTTCATTCATAAGTAAACTACAAAGTAATTCTTGTGAATAATTTCTTAAGCATCTGAATGTTTTATAGATTGGTTGTCTCTTTGGTTTGCGAATATTCAGGACGTTACAATTTCCTCGTGGTCTGCTATAGGGCTTGGTATTACGTCACACTTAGTTATCATATGTTTGGAATTGGTTATTACTAGATCGATTTGGGAAGCTGAAGTGGGAGTAATTCTAGCTGGTTTATTTCTAGCCTGTTCTAGATTCAAATTCTTAATAAGTCTACTCACTTTTATTTTCTCTTTTTTAGTTGATCATCATTAAAATCGCCATATATAAAAACTGGTTTGTTTTTTAAAATTATCTCCTTAAAAACGTCTAAAATATAGCTAAAAGAAGTTACCGGGGCTTTAGGGTGGCGGTACAGGCAGCCTATGATAATAGAAGGAAACTTTTTATGTTGGACAGAGATCCATTTATCTTCCACTCCTTCGTGCTTCTCAGTTTCAAGATTTAGTTCAGTGGCCGTCAAATAATTTTTAACAAATAAACATACACCTCCACCTCTACCACTGTCATAGCGATAAATATTATATGAAGGAATATTAATAAATGAATTATTAATTGACGGATACAGCCACGATTCGCTAATGCAAAGAACATCAATATTTTCTTGTACAAGCATAAGTTCAATTTCTAGTATATGGCATAATAGTGATTGTGCATTTATATGTACAACAGATTATCTATCATTAGATTTACAAGTAACTTTCACATCGGCACTGCCTTCTTAGCCATGATTCTAATGATACTTATTATTTTTACATAATTTAATCTTATGGCCATATCCATGACATAAGTTACATTCAACTTTATGATCAAATCTACAATTAGATTGGCGGTGATTGAACTCACCACAATTATACAGCAACATACAAAAGAAATATACAATATAATATACAATAAAGTATACAATACAATGTAATTAATGGCCACCAAAGTGAGTATAATGAGCAAGAATAACATCAAGGTTGTCATCATGAAGCAAGAACGAGTAGATCTGTATTAAGTTCTGACCTCGCGGTAAAACATCTCTCACTGTGGGGCACTGAAGACAATAGTGGTCAAGAGTGTTAGCATTAGGATGGTCGCATAATTTACAGGAAGTGTACTGTGGCATATCTAGAGCCAGGGAGAACTGCCATAAAGGCCGATACCCCATTCTGAGACGAGCACTAACTACATTGTTTTTCCGCACCATTAACCCGTGTCTGCGATACTTGTAATGACTGTGAAGAAAGTGATTATGGTGCTGTATCAACACACTGTTGGCCCTCTCCGCATCCCTGCGCCGGACCGTCATGACAAACCCAGCTGAGTAGATGATGTTTCATAGGCATCGGAAGGAGGGCTCAGCATCCACACCATGCCCATCCAGCATGCAAGCCGCCTTGGCAAGACGATCTGCCGTGTCATTGCCAGTCACCCCAATGTGAGAGGGCGTCCATACAAACTACACAACAACGGAAGCATCCAGAGTGGCAGCGAGGCAACATAGTATATCTCCCACAACCTGGCCACAGACGGGTCTTGGTGAGGATAGGGCATGTAGGGTCCATTGGGAGTCACAAATTATTACTCCATTCACTTGTCGTCGAACAAGGAGAGTCACGGCATCCAAGATGGCATTCAGTTCACAGTAGGTGGAACTCGATGAGGTGGGTAGTCTATGGCCAACCCATGAATCAGCCGGCACAGGCGGCTCCATGGTGGGGGAAAACACCACATACCGCCCTCCCATCTGCTTGCAAAGGAACCATCAACATAGACGTGGTGTGCTGCAGGGACAGACATGGACACATCAGCGATAGTCTCCAGAGCTAACTGTCTCTGCAGGGGGGGATAGATGGGGGCAGTGAAGACACTTAACAGTGAAATAGGACACATTGGCATAAATCCTCTCCACAAGTGGGGGCAAGTTGAGCTCCCACTGCATACTCTCAATACGGGTAAAGAGAGAACATCCCAAGATAAATCTCATGACTCGATTCTGGAACTTTTTAAGTGGCTCGAGCACTGGTCTAGGAAGTTGACACAAGGCAGGGGACAGATAGTTGACCACTGACTGAAGTAGTAGGATGTAGAGGGTCCTCGCCACTGGGATGGAGACACCTGCAGCATTGTTGGCAAGCCACTTGATAGGGGCAAAGCGGGTCTCCAGACGGTCAAAGAGGCTCTTCACGAAGGGATGAGTTCGTTGATGTATGGGGATAGCTGGGGTGATCCGGATTGGTACACCTAAATATGTGTACTGTGAGCAGTGAGGGATGACATTACCACCCATGGTGAATGCGGGCAGTGCTCTGCAGTTGCGTGAAGTAAAAATCCTGCTTTTTTCTGGGGAGATAACAAGGCCACAGGAGGTAGCAGACACGTAAAAATCCTGGAATATGTGGATGCATATGTCGTCCACATAGCAGGTGACTGTAGTACTGGGGATGACAGGAAGGAGGGAGAGTAGATGATGCATGAGGATATTGAATAGAAAAGGACTTAGCACACACCCATGAGGAGTGCCCAGTTCAAACCATTCGTAGGAGCTATACGACCCTTTAAAAAGGACACTTGATGTTCTGTTGCAGAGATATCCTTGTATCCATTTCAGTATGTTCCCCCGTACACCAAAGTCCATCAGCTGGTCAAGAATAATTTCCCTGTCAGCTATATCGAAGGCAGATTTGAGGTCCAGGAAGGCAACCACACTGGTGGAGGAAAGGTGGGTGTAGAGTTCAGTGAGACAGTGATGTGTGCTCCGTTGCAGGAGGAAACCATAAATACTGGAGGAGAGCTTATCCTGTAGATGGTGCATGAGCCGGGCAAGAAGGATGCGTTCAAACACTTTGCTGAAATGGGAAGTGAGCGAGATAGGCCTAAATTTGTCAGCTCCAAATTTTGGTAGAGGAATAATAGTGCTTCTGGTCCAGCAGAGGGCACATGCCTCAAGCGAAGTCAAAGATTGAAGAGCTGCAGTAGGGGGTTACCAGGAACTTTTTGAATAAGATGGAGAACTTGATATGCAAGACCATCCTCCCCAGGGGCAGTAGTCTTAATCCTAGCAAGAGCATGTCATAATTCATCCTTGGTGAATGGGATGTCAGCCTCCTCATCTGTCTGTAGTACTGCATCCACCTGAACACTGCGGCGGGTGGAGAGTGCCTCTTGAACGTTCCCAGGAAGGTTGCAAATTTGTGACTGCGCTGACCAGGTAGTAATGAGGTCCTGAGCATACTCAAGCGGACTGTGGTGTAGAGCACAGGTGGATTTCTTCTTGACAGCCTTCATTATATGATGCCTCATAGTCCCAGCGCTATTCTGATGGTTCATACTATCCGTAAATTTCTGCCAATACTCCGTGTACATGCACTTCTGTAGGGCAACCAGATCATCCATTGCCAACTGATATTGGTGCAGGTGGTCAGGCGTGGGCTGTCTTTGAAAGGAGAGTCCAGCATCCACAGCTGTCCTTTCCGCCTGGGCAATACACTGATCCAGAGTCCAGGAATGGGCCTCAGGGTGACGTGGAATGTCTAGTATGAGAACATAATGTGTGTAGAAGTCATAGGTAGAATTCACCAAGGAGTTGTATAAGCTGCCAGGAGATAGGAGATCAAAAGTGGGAAGGAGGCGAGAGCTAAACGAAAGATATGTGGGGCAGTATTTGGGAGGGATAGAGATGCAGGTGCGATGATGGGGGAGGGTAGCTGGAGTCTGAAGTATGGAGTATTTCAGGCTAAGAGCAACATGGTCAGAAAAGAGAGAAGGGATAGAAGAGCAGGAGATATTAGGTGCAACAAGGCCAGCAGTGAGAATGTGATCTACAGTACCTCCACAAGCGTGTGTGGCACCACCAGTATCCCAGCGCGTGAGGCGATAGTGGTGGATGTAGTCGAGCAAAGGCTTGCCACCACGATTGGGAGAGGGAGATGAGTCACCAAGGGCAGGGTGTCTGGCGTTAAAATCCCCCATATAGATCATTCCTCTGTCTGTAGGTATTAGAAGGGCTGGTAGATTAATCACACCGGGGGTAGAGTAGACATTGCACAACCGAAGAGTACCATTCCCGACAGTGATTTCAAAGAGCTGAAAGGTCATATCAACTTGTGCAGAGGAACCAAGGAGTGTGTGAGGTATGGAGAAATGAATGAAGGTCCTCTTCTGGTATAATGTACATATGAAGCATACCCTGTGAGCAAAGGAGTTTCCTCCCCTGGTGGAGCACCACCAGGAAAAGCCTCTTGTATGAAGATAAGCTGTGGATGATGATGATAAACATAGGCTATAAGTGCAGTGAGTTTAGAAGAGTGTCTAATTCCAAAGGGATTCCAAGAGACTGTATGAATTTGTATGTGACTAGCAGATCTTATTCTTACTTTTGCAGAAGGCAGGGGTGGGCAGGGCACTGTCAGACAAAGCATGGGATGAAGAAGACCTAGGCTGTGCATCAGTCAACTTCTCAAGGTGGGAGGCGACCTTATTAAGCTTGTCGGTGAGAGTCGTGATGGTGGCGATAATAACATGATGAGACTCGACCAAACTTGCGAGAGTCCTTTTCTTTTTGTAG
>JAXCGZ010008062.1:12500-60627 GCA_037179515.1 Halocaridina rubra
AACACTGGTGCTGAATATGGGTTAATAGTGATGTGACAATTCTGCTCTAAAAGGATGAAGATTATGATACACTTCTCGTGGTAATTATTAGGCCAACTTCATAAGCTTTCACAAGTTGTAATATAATTCACTCTTTTACACACGTACATTACTTAGAACTTTTCTTATTTGCATGTATATAGATGGATAGATTATATAATCCATCCTCATTGCATTTATTTTTCTATATATCTGCAACATTTCATATTTTTATACATTCAAAAATTAATTGAGATTTTAAAATGAGATCGATTTTTTTTTCATTACATAGGATGTATATTCGTTTATTCATGGTTAACAAAAATTGTCTATCTCATATAAATCTCTACCAAAAGTATATGAAAAACACTCCTTGAGGCGAGACAAAAGCCAAACGTTTCCTATCATAAGCCTGCTTATTGAAGCTATTTATAAACATCATCAATATCGAAGAAACAACAGGAATTTTGTTATAGTAGTTGCTAAGGAGAGAGAGAGAGAGAGAGAGAGAGAGAGAGAGAGAGAGAGAGAGAGAGAGAGAGAGCACTCGGTTTCCACAAACATCCCTTATCTAGGTCGTATTTTCACTCATCTTTGGCCCATTGTTTCTTCCTCTTTTCCTCACTCTCTCAACTTGTGAGAGGAGCAGGAAAACCAATTAAGACTCCATTGTGCGCCAGAAATGCCTCAAGCGGGGATGGGGTAGATGGAGGGGAGGAAAAAGAAGAAAGATGTAAACTTTTGAAGAGGGAAAAGAAGAGGATGAGGAAAGCAGATATCGAAAAATCTTTCCGCATCCATTATCAGAAATAACTAAAGATTCGGTGGAGCATTTTTTTTTTTATTTGGGGGGGGGGGGGTTCTGGAATTTGAAGTTCTTTTCATGCGATGCTGATAACTGGGGCGATACTTTTTTTTATTATTAAATAGGGATACGGAAAAATACCTATAGATATGGAGAAGGATAAAATTGATCTCTTACACTCAAAAAAGTTTTTCCTTACATCCTGCAAATAAACTTACTTACGGAGCTTGAAACTATGACGTCTAATTCTAGTGCCAGCCATATCAATATATTTATCCCAATCCCCTTTATCAAGACCACGATGGAATTTAAAAACTATTACCATATTCCCCTCATTCTTCTACCTTCAAGTAATAGTAAATCCAATTCCTTCGGCCTCTCCTCAACTGAGATTGCGTATTTCTGGAACCAATTTCGTAGCATATCTTTGAACTTTTTCCAGCAAATTTATATGCTTTTTTCAACAGGGTGCTGCAGATTTAAGCATTCGCCTCACATAAGTTACATAATATTTCTAAGCATTACTTTGACATGTGTCTGAAGGCTACCCTTACATTTGCTAAGAAACCATATGCAGCCCCTCTATGAAATTTATATGCATTTCCGGAGACAAATATGCCAATATGTTTACTCCCAGAGCTCTATCATGCTGTCTCGAAGTTTTACACCTGCTACTGAATACCCAAACTTGGGCTTTCTTGCACTTGTACTCATTCTTATTACATTTTAAAGTGTTGAATTTCATTAGTCAAATTGCTGACCACTCCTGCAGAGTATTTAGATCTGTCTGAAGTTCTCTACCATTATTCTTGTCTTTTATTCTCTTCACAATTATTGCATCATGTGCAAACAAATTTAAAATAAAAACTATCTGCAGTGTATCCAGTTCAAGACTATCAAAATGCACTCCATTATCTGAAAACCAACTTCCAGATCCAGTCCACATTTTGCACCGAGGTTCTACGACTATATACATCAATAGCATTGAGTTTTTGTGCATATTACAAAAAATGAAGTTGAAAATAAATTCAGTTGATTTTCTTTCAATTTGGATATAGTGATGTACTTTTACAATGAGTACACGAAAGTTATAAAATTGGAAATAAAAAACTAATTGTTACTTAAAGATTCGTCCACAGTTCAAAAAATAGCCATACCCAAGGTGTGAAACTTGGACTGTATTTGATGTCTAAAACACAGTCAAAACCAGGGAGACAAGACTAGGCAGCAGTCCTCAGCACTCCATACTCACTATACTTTTCACTTTGATGTCTGAAGACCAATTTTGTTTTTGACATTATGAAAAAATAAAATTATGAATATTTTTTTTTACAATATTGTACCTTTACAGGTTAAGCAAAATGGATGTCCTTACTGTACAATGTGTTTTATTCAAGGGTGGATTGCTTTGCCAGCCAAAGGCAATTTCTCAAGCAGTGTCTGGAGCTGGTCCCTCAAAGACTTTTAGATATGTGGAGATAACACTATTTGGGGTAAGCACTGCACAATACTGAATTTTTGTTTGTTTATATTTACTTGATTTTTTAAACTTTTGAATATTGTTTGATGGAATTTAATACCTTTGGGTGTTTGTGGTGTGGGTACATTATGCATGTATAGGTTAAAGAGTGTGGGTAATAAGACAGATCCTTGATGGACTCCAATTATAAAGTTTCTAATGCTTGATGACTGACCAGTGTGAAGAGGGTAGTGTGGGGTTTGTTGTTGGGTTTGAGGAGTGATAATGACACCACCCTCCCAAACGTTCAGAGTTCTGTACCTGAAATGTGATGTAACCCGATTTCCAGTGCAAGTCGAAAACACCTAAATAAGCACCTGTGCTAATGCAAGTAGTAAAGTGTCTCCCATTTTGCATGCATTTCACTATCTCTAATTTCACTTCCAGAGTGATGGCTTCTCATTCTTCAAAGCACTGCCATCAGAAGAATCTGCTTTAAGCTTGGAACACATAATACAAGCTAAAAATTATCAAAGTAAATAATTTATGGGAGAAGCATTGTAACCGCAAAATAACATAACTCGAGATCAGCGTAAACCGAGGACCCTATATTATGCTGTAGTTTATTATGTTAGTAAGTGCGTTTGAATGTCTTGTGGTCCCAGGTGTCTAAGGTGTATTGCTTATATTGTCAGGGCCAAAGGCAGATGAGTGCTTGAGATTGTTGATTTGCTTTGTCTGATAGCTGGTTAAGTATGCACAGTAGTCTTGATTTATAGGGAACTACCTACTAAGAATGATAAGGTGTAGGTTGCAGTGTGGGTGGGAGATGAGTAACATGAGAGAAATGGTTGATCAGGGTATTAGTCTATGTTTGTTGGAAGGTATAGTGTCTGCTGTAATGGTAACATGTGATTTTCCTGTGGTACTGTTTGATAGTGTAATGCTGTTTAATGTTTTTTTAGAGTTTGTTTTGTGGTCCAGCATTTGCAAGTAATTATTCCAATTTAATGTCTGCTGTTTTTATATTTTATTATTGAAGTTTGTTAAGTGCTTTTACTAGTTGTGTGGTGTCCTGTGTGTGGGGTGATGGGGAATTTTTTAGCGTATCAAGTTGTCTGAGGAGGTCTTGAATTTCTGGTGTCAAGCTTTGGTTGATTGTCTGATACCACAAGCGATTTATATTTTCAATTTATATGTTAAGAGTGAACAGCATCATATATGTTTGTGACTGATGTAGCATTTAGTTTTGACATATTATTCTGCACAAGTGGTGAGAACTTCTCAACTGACTCATCTGTAATTGGTGTTTAAAATTGTGCTGAGGTGGTTTGAACGTATGGAATGAATGAGGAATGATTAGTAAAAATAATTGAGTGCAAAAGGAAGTGGAGAAAGGTTGAGTGGATGATCAAGAATGACATGGGTGGATAAAGTGGATGAGAATTGGAGGCACGTAACATGTAAGTGGTTAGCAAAAAGTGTAAGAGCTAGGGATTGGCAGCGAGAGATTAAGATTAGACAACCTGACCAAAACGGGTTTTGCATCACAAGCTCATGCTGCAAACTGGGGAGGGTGGATATGGAGGGGTTAATGTAAAATGAAGCAGTGGAGATAAAATGGGATGCCTCAAATGAAAATGAATCAGTGGAAATACACTGTTTTTCTTTGTATTCTTTAGAAACTATGAATGAATAAAACAGAGACAAGAGAAGGAAAATTATCTAATTATTACTTTGATATATGCAATAATTCAAGTTTCATCGAAATTTTCCAAAAGCATAAAACAACATAAAACCAATGCATATATTAATAATACTCTCAAAATTTTACATTTTCTTTATCTTTTATATGATACATATATGCTAATACAAATAATAGTAGTGTCCAATATCCAGAAAATAAATTCAACACAAGAACATCTTGGAGGTTTATGTATTCTTATATAAAAAAAGAGAACCCTTATGGTCAATGAAAAACTTTAATGTATACATCATAAAAAAAATTATATCGCACTATTAGCTGTATCTTTTAATAACTAACTACATTTGCAACATAATTTAACATATTCAACTAAAAATAAAAAATACTCTTAACAGCAGACTGAAAACATTTAACACTCAATTTATTTGCAACATAATTTAACATATTCAACTAAAAATTAAAAATTCTCTTTACAGCAGACTGAAAACATTTAAAACTCAATTTATTGAGACAAAACAAGGGCATCCACATTCTCTGATAGACCCAATAAGTAAGTTTCTGCATAAAGTTCTGGCTGAGGAAGTAGCATGCACAATGAGATGGCAGTAATGTATACAGCTATAATCAATAACATATTTTAAGAAAGTACAAAACGATGAAGAATAACAAGAATGTTTTTTCTGAGTTCTATGTAATCGGTCAGAACAATAATACCTGTAAGTGCTTGCTACCATAAAATGAGCAGTTCACAAGCTCGTATAGTACTTGGTTCTATCCAAACGTTCAACGAGGTATACAAATTAGCACCTCAAATGATTTCAAAGAAAATTTTATATGCTTTCACATGAAGTTAAACAGTATTCTACAAACCTTGCAACATCGAAACTCTCTACAAACCAGATGTAAAATCACTATTATATTATACAGCTATGTTGTTCTAAAGTCTCTGTTAGAGCACATAAATGCTTACTCTTTTGGAAGAAGACCACTTTTGAGGCACTTTGGTATAGCTTGGATTTTCAGTAAGTAATTTAAAAATTGAATAAAAACAGAATTTTGCTGGACTCATGAGTTGGGGCAATGCTCCTTCTAAGGGTATAATTAGCCTGTAAAATGCCGTGCAAATAGTAGCAATTCAAAGTACTTGATGTTTGACATTCTAGTGCTTACTGAGAGAGCCATTCTTCTGACAGATTATAAACAGACAGACAACTGGAATTAACTAGGGAGGTAGCAGCTTTGTTATCATTTTGTAAAATTAACCAAATGCAATAAATTTCTATTCCTTGTTATATTAAGAAGAAATAAGATAATTACTGTCCCTGAAAATGTGTTATATTCACATGTTAATGCAGAGATCACTACACTATGTTCAGAACTGAAATACTACTTGTTCTCTTAATTATTTTTTTATTAATTATGAGCTCAAAAATCACAAGTGCACACTTCTAAACCTCTTGTTATTTCAGCGAATCAGGCACTTCCAGTTTTACCTCTTGAATGACACCAATTTCCGATTTCACCTCCTGAATGACACATTCTGCATTACAAGTGTCTTTCAAGGGGTCTTCATGTTTCTTTAAGTGAGAGTGCAAAGCACTTTGCGAATGGAATGATTCCCCACATTCAGTACAATGGCATGTTTCTCCCTGTGAATGCTCTACCATATGCTCTCTCAGTAACTTTTCCTTTAAAAACAAACGGCCACAAATTTCGCATTTTGTTGGTTTCTTCCAAGTGTGACGAAGCATGTGAACTTTCAAAAGAGATGAGCGAGGAAAATTACAGGAGCATATGTTACATCTATGAGGTCCCTTAACTGTGCTCTGGGGTGAATGTAGTCTAAGATGATTTTGAGGGCGAGTGGCAACAGGAGAGTTATCAATACAGTGCAATTTCATGTGTGCTGAAAGGGATGCATCAGAAAGAAAGGATTTCTTACAAAGCTTACATTCATATGCTGTACCTTCATAAGTATTACATTTAGGTGCAGCTCTTTTTTCTTCATTACTTGCTAAAGATGTAATTACATTGGGAACAGCAATTTCACAGCCCTCAGAAACTTTGTGACTGTCATTCAAATTATCAACACCTTTTTTAGAATTGCTATCTCTTGCCTCATATTTTTTGAGTCTGTTAGTAAGACTGATATCAAACCTAGTGGGGCTAAGCCCTTTCTCCATAAACGCACTTACATCTTCTTCACCATTCACAACATGTGAATCACTTTGTAATTTCTTTCGAGTCTTCATCTGTTGCATTTCTGTCGAATCATTTAAAAAATCTTGAAAAAATCCAACTTTTTTACCATGTTTTTGTCTAATATGACGTTTAAGTGCATAATGGCTAATGAATTTTTTATCACAATATTTACATTGGAATGGTTTCTCCCCAGTATGCGTACTTTTATGATGTTGCAAACTCTGTTTGGTTGACAATTCCATGCCACACTCTTCACATTTCAGGAATTTTTTCATAAAGTCCCTCACTCCATTGTGCTTCTGCATGTGCCGTCTCAGATTGCTTCCATGCTTAAATCGCTGATGACATATGTCACATTCAAAGGTTCTTCTTTCTGAGTGTTTAATCATGTGAATTTTTAAAGTATAATTGCTGATAAAACCTTGCCCACAAATCTCACAAGGAAAGGGTCGTTCACCAGTATGAATTCTATGATGAATTTCAAGGTTACTCTTATGTTGAAATTTTTTATTACACTCTTGGCATTCAAACTTGCATTGAGAATGAACCTTCTTGTGAAGAGTGAAAGCTTTCTTAGATGCAAAGGCTTTCCCACAAACTTTGCATGTCTCACAAATAAATGTTGCTTGGTCGTATTCTGACTTCGTCTTTTCTTTGTGTATTTCAGTATGCTTCAACAACAAGGACTCTGAAGGTAATATTTCTTTACAAATACAGCACTGGAAATTTCCACCTTTATACTTGGATATGAATTTAATTTTGTGTCCTTGTATGCTAAAGCCTTGCATCTTCATATTTTGTCTTTCATCTGTGGAAGTATTTAATTCTGTAACACCAACTGTGCCTGCAATGTCTATCTCATTCATAGTGCCTAAATTAACATCAGCTGTAGTAGTCTCTAAGATTTCAATATCCATTGAATTATCACAATCTTTTTTTTTTGTCTCAATTTCTTACAAAACTAATGCCCCAACTATCGTCAGTTTTAAATCAGGCACTTCAGCATGGTACTGAGCACAATATCAACGTTGATAATACATAAAGTAAGAATAAAAGAAATAGATGAAAAGCTAAGGGTTCCTTTGAAGCTGCTGTCAAACGTCTTTTTCAATTTAACAAGATGAATGCTGCAAAGAGATTAAAAATTATACAATCAATTAATGATATACCGTCAATAATGGATATAGTAAATATGTTCCTATAAAGTCGCTGAAATATTTACACTGATAACTGGAGAGATTATTGAGTGCAGCATGAATGCAATAAAAGTACTGTAATACAGTACAATTACTGAATCATAAGCTATACCATGAAAATCTGCGGAGATAAAACTTCAAGAAATAAAGAACTTACCCAAACTATATTAGTAAAATGAAGAAAATTTAATAAAGACGAGATATCTTATAGCTTTTAGTAGGATCTAAAAGCCTCATATTCAAGTTGGGATTCTGCAATGAAAAAAAAAAATACACAGTTACAGCAAATACATATATACATAGCCCATTCTAGAATTCCAAGTTCAAACGATAGAGTACTAAGACGACATAAAAAAAAAAAAGAACTAAAATTACTAATTATTAAAGTACATTTATTTCCATCATAGAGAGCATCTGTAGATCTAGTAAACAGCCCAATTACTCTGTGAAAAGGTCACAAAATACATAGTTTTATTCAGTAACAAACTAAAGAGCAAAAGAGCCGAACACAGCAATTATCAATTATTTTTCTAGTTTATTAAAACTTAAATCTCTGCTTTAGTATGGGCGACAAATAATAAGATGCCATCATTAACACTTTTTAGAAATTGGTGGGCATTTTAGTAGAATGTCTTGAACACAGTATTCATTTTAGTATTCTCATGCCTTGTAAATTATATTCCAAGTTTTTATAATGCAATAAGCATGAATAATTTATATGCATGTACTATGCATATTACTTTTAAATCTTTCTATGTTTTTAGGGTCCAAATGATATATATAGCTGTGGTCAAGATAGTATTTTACATAATCATAAAAGCACATTACCATTAATGAAAACATGAATCATTTTTACCCCGACCGGGACTTGAAGCTAGGACACATAATTACTATGCCAAGCCAATACCAACTACACTACAGAAGGTCTAAAAGAGAAACCAACCTTACAGCTTAAGTGAAATGCTAGGAATGAACACATTCTATCTGAATGCATTTTCATTCATATTACAGTTTCTCCCAACCTCACTCGTGGCTTTGTTTTCGCATTTAATTCAAATCCCAATCTAATTAGAGACCAACAATAATCAAATAAGCACATTACCATACGTGAAACATACAGAATTTCAATTTGGTTTTGGGTCATGCTTTTTATTTTTCTTCTATGTCTTTAGTGGGAATAGAATCTTGAAAAGTTTATAGCTCTAAGCTTTTTTTTTTAATTTTCTCATATTTAATTTGAATTGTGCAAACTTAGTTTTAACATAAGTTATAAGTTACACCATTCTAAAAAAGGAACAACGTGTTTCTATTTCCATATTCTCAACAGTGATGTCGTTTTATGACCATAGCTTCTAATGACAGTTTCGGACAAAGGAATGACTTGGGAATATTAACTTCAAAAAGGTATAAGTATATATAATATGTATTTAGGGTACAGTAAACTGGTCCCTAGACTTTCGGAGACTACTGACTACAACAAAAACGGCAGCTTAACTAGCCCTGTTGAAGGAGGCAGAAGTCTCCGAAAGTCTAGAGATCAATTTACTGTACGCTAAATACATACTGTATATACCTATACCTTTTTGGGGTATTATTGGACAATCTTCAATACTAATTTCATTAAGAATTAAGAGGCTAGGATCAACCAATACATAGTTTATTAGGTATACACCAAAGACAACAACATCTTTTACGTTTTAAGCACACTAACCTCCATAAACATGTACAGTATATTTATATAAAAAGGTATATTCAATTAAATAGGCAAGGTAAAATTTTACAGTAACAATACTAATATAAAATAAAATAAGACACCAATAA
The DNA here is from genome assembly GCA_037179515.1 of Halocaridina rubra. Lineage (NCBI taxonomy): Eukaryota > Metazoa > Arthropoda > Malacostraca > Decapoda > Atyidae > Halocaridina > Halocaridina rubra. The sequence goes on from JAXCGZ010008062.1 coordinate 21,707, forward strand.
GTATACAGATGGATATACTGCATAACAAGTATTATACACTCCTAAGACTGACACTAGTTGTGTCTTTCATTATTGTTCTTTATCTAACCAACTAAAACATAAAGAACTTGAAAAAAAATAAAAAAGAAGTGCAATCTGAAACCATACAGCTGCAAATTTATATGGTTAAAAATTCATCTTAACCTTAAAATGCGTGATTCATATTGTACACAATAATTAGTAAAAACCTAAAAATTATAAAAAATTATGTGTCTATAGTGCATGCATAGCAAATGTGCCTGGTGCATTCATGTAAATGATTCACACTTGAGTCCAACAATCACTAAGTTATCAAAAATATTATATTTTTCCAAAACTGAAAAAAAGATTTACTCTTTTGGGTTAGACCACTAGAATCAAGAGTCAACAGACGATTAACTAAGTTAATTGCCATATTATGTATTCTCTGATATAAACCTGAAATATATTTGTAATTTACAGTGAACTGTACATGAAAAAAAAAAAATTAAACAAATCTTGGATATTTAAAAAAAAAATTACCTGAAATAACTGAACACATTCAAATTCAGAATGAGAAAAAATATATCATTAGTAGCCCGAAGGAATAATTGTAGGTCTAATAAACAAAAGGGATCGTGTGAATAATACAAACATGATTCTCATTGATTATACTGCACACGAAAACTTGATCAACTTATGTGGTTCGTATATATCTTGTATTTATAGTGGCTACAGCTGGTAGCTGATTTAAGCACTAGCATTTAAAGCCCAATACAATGCAAATCAAGTACGGTATACACTTTAATTTATGGAATGCTTGACTTTCCTCTCAAAGAAGGTGGAGACAAGAAGAAAATAAAAATTTTCAGCTGTCAAGACAAATATGAGCTCTTTGAGCTCTAAGAAATGGGGGGAAATATTATAAACTGTTGGGAAAGAGCTATGGGCTCAAAGGAATAGAAGAATAGAGGAAATAGAAATATAAACTATTGAGCAGGAAAGAGAGATGAGATCTAAAGATAGCAGTTAACAGAATTATAAGAAGTTATGAGGAAGGAAATATTTATATATCAATTATATAGAGGACAAGACGAAATGCGCTAACTTAAAACTGTAAAAGGACAAAATACACGAAGATACTCACAAACATACCCTATGCAAGTGGATCATTGTCTATTCCATCTCTAAACACTTTTACTTTTCTATCCAAAGTTTCATCTGCAACATCATCCTCTACTAAAATTACCTGAGGTTCAACAACACTAAAACTATTTTCGTTGTCATATCTGAAATCTACACTCTTGACAGCATTTTCAGTGTAACTGTCATCGGTCATTTCATTTTCCAAATTATTCACATCGGAATCATAGTCCAATGCATTTGATTTGCTATCCACTGCATCTTTTTCGCTTTTGATAAGAATAAAGACGCGATCACTGACAGCGTCTTCTTTTATAGGGGTATCGGTCTCTTGAATGTTGTTTGAACTGTCATCAAATGAATCACACGAGATATTTTCGTACGGTTTTTCATTTTCACTCTTACTTAACACGAAAGATTTGCAGGAGCTCATTAAATGGCGGTTAAGGGAACGTCTAAATTTCAGTCTTTTACCACAAAAGCCACATTGATACGGTTTTTCTACAGTTATACAATCTTTGTTATCGTGTTGCTTCATGTGAGTTTTTAGACTGTAGTTCTCTTTAAACGACGCATCACAGATTTCGCACTGGAAAGGTCTTTCACCAGAGTGAGTCATCATGTGCTTCTTCAGACCGTGTTTAGATAGAAAAGTATTATTGCATAATACACACATTAGAGGTTCACGAGCAGAATGAACTTTCAAATGTGTCGAGAGATTGCTGTTTGTAGTGAAAGTCTTACCACATATACTGCACACGTATGACCTCTCTCCATTGTGTCTCTGGATGTGCCTTCCTAAGTTACTCTTGTCAGAAAACAAACGTTGGCACAGAGGGCATTCGTGAGATCTTTCAGTAGTATGAACGCCTCTTTTGTGTGATTTCAGCTTGCCAATGGTGGGGAAAACTTTGTCGCAGATATTGCAAACAAGTGACTCATTACAGACATTGGATATTTCATGCTCAACCAAACTTTCACTTGTGGTGAACACTTGTACACATTTTGTACATCTATATGGGAAGGAGTCTGTTACATTGCTCTCCATTTCTGAAAAATTACTCACTGCACAAGCGATTTAATATTTTCTGCGAGTTTGCAAAAGTAACTATTCCAGATCCAGAGTTACCACAGCACATCTAAACTGCATGAATGTACTGGTCATACAGACAACTTTCTTTAAGGTATTTACATTAGTAACATCACTTGTTTTAAAAGGTACATGTATTCCTACACACATGAAAATTGTACTTCATTGCATATCACTAAAATACTTCCAATCTGAAATCATATGAATGTATTGTACTAGGATATTACAAATCCAATTTGTATCCGTATACAGTATTTAAACTTTAAAATTTAGTTATCAAAGACTGTAAATGAAATAAAAGAGATCAGCAACACTCATGCAATACACTATTTGTAGTAATTTATTCTAATAATTCTTACTGTCAGTTCCCAAGGACCTTCTCCCAAAACCACGACAACCACATCACAAATCCCCAAGTGCATAAACAACTTACAGTACATACCATCCTAAAGGCTTATCATCAGGACACCAACAACACACTTACATAATTTCATTATATATTCAAATATTCTACAGAATATTCAACCTCTTCTTCACCTATACCTAGATTGCTATCATAATGTATATTTTCGACCAGTTGTTCTATAAATATAACATGAGGCTCTAGAAAACCTTCCTCAAATTTAATATCATTATCAGTGTCCAATTCTCTTTTCACTTCCAGTAAACTTCCATCTTCCATTCCTTTATCCAATTCACTTTTTATTCTAGACACAACGTCATTATCCACAGAGTCTAGGTTTCCATTTATAATTTCTTCTTTTTTTATAACAGCGAATAATTCATCATTGAGAACTATATTATCTCTATTTTCAATATTTACAATATTACTGTCAACAACAGCATCCTCATTTTTTCCATTATTATGATATAAATTGCTCAGCCCATTTGCATGAGACCCTCCATTTCCAAGAGCAATGCATGAACAATATTTTCGATAGCTGACTAAGTGTCTAGTGAGAGAATGTTTTAATTTAAATGTTTTAGAAGAGGAATTGCTCAGAAAACGTCTTTCTTGAATCCTTCCCACCTCATGCTTTTTCAGGTGCTTTTGAAGAGTGTAATTCTCCTTAAATAATGCATTGCATATATCACACTGAAATGGCTTTCCACCAGAATGGGCCATCATGTGTTTCCTTAGACCATGTCTAGACAAGAAGGTACTGTTATATACCTGACATACTAAAAGTTCATGTTCAGCACGGAGTCTAGTGTGCAAAGAGATAATTATTTGTTGTAAACCCTTTACCACATGTATTGCACACGTAAGTTTTCATGCCATGTCTTTAAATGTGTCTCTTCAAAGTACACCTTGTTCCCTTTATACGCGATTTTTTTATCCGCGAAATTGCAATAACGCCCAAAAAAAATAATAGTAAAAAATTCGAAATTCGTGAATAATGCCCCCCCCCATTTTTTTTTAAAGTAAATAAGCGCCCGCGGACGCTTCTTCCACGAATGCAAAAAGGATTACGATAAGAAAATATCATCATCATTATACATTATATATACACCCACCCTACCTCTGTCATATGTCTTCTAATCTTCATTTGAAGGTGTTTAAGGTATTGGCATTTATTATCCTACTAGGAATCCTGTTCCATGCATCAGCCACTCTATGGTATTACCAAGCCAATTTCCACCAATTTCCCTTCTGAACCTAAATTTATCAAGCTTAACTCCATTACCCATTACGAGTTCTGGTTTGCTCATGAATTTTTAAAACTTTATTAATATCACCCTTGTTAATCCCTTTAAACCATTTATGCACCTCAATCATATCCCCCCTAACTCTGCACCTCTCTAGAGAATGTAGATTGAGTTTTTTTAATCTGTCATATGGTAGATTTAGGCATTGCATAATAATTTTTTTTTTTCGTTTTTTAGTCTTGCTTTGGTTATTTATAATTTTTATTTTACCTTTGTTTACATTTGCAGATAGAGATTCGTTTTCCTGCATTCTCCTCCTCTTCTACCGCATAAATTACTTGCTCACGGCCACCATGCATGTCCCAGTGTACTGTATGACTGTTGCCCACTGCATAATAGAGTACAGTACAGTAATGTATGTTAATTTCTAGCTGTAAAGTGAATATGAATATCATTTGTATACTCTTAAAAATAGATACAGGGCTTTCTGCTTTGCTATGTAGTAATAAAATATGTTTTTTACTTATCTTATATCTTTGGCATGGTGTGTCTATGTAAGGTTTGGAACGTATCTATGCCCTTTATCATTGTTTCCTATGGAAAATGACTCATTTTTTCACGACGATTTTCCATTTACCCTACACTTCTGAGAACCTATCTAGGCGTTATTCTGAGAACTAGGTGTACTCTTCAGCTAAAACATGTGATGATATTGAAAACACTCATAGGCTCTCTTTGTTTCTTGAACTCTCCTTGCATGTGATTTCAATTTTGATACTGATGGGAAAATCTTGTCACAAAGTGTACATACTAAGGACTTGCTACAAGCATGTGTAACTTTATGCTCTTCTAAACTTACACTTGTAAGAAATACCTGTGCATATTTTGCACATTTAGAGGTCTCTTTTATATTGCCTTCCATTTTCAAAAGTAGTTTATTATCATACACAATTTTGTATAAAAAATCAGTTACTATTTTACAGCTGTGATTAAAGTGCTCAAGTAGATCATCTTACATGTTCCTTGATTTATTAGAATACGTAAATTTTGTTCTTCATGATTTCGCTAAAATTTACAAGCTAGTATATACGTAAGCTTCATTTTTATATCTTGAAAATAACTCACTCAATATTTTCTTCATTCATATTTATGTAATTTAGCAGTACAAAAGATATTTTCACTAATTTTACTCCATGATACATCTATTTCAAAAATAGTCTGAAATATTGTCTGGCATTTAATGAGACTATCTGCACCATTTATGAATGAGACCATAAAATATATAAAGTATATAATGGGTATCCAACTTACAACGTACTCGACTTATGACAATCTGACTTTCCAGTGGTGATTTTTGGCCATTATAAAACACAGCTGGGTATACAAGAAATATACAATACAGTATAAAACAATAATAACAACAATCCGGGTTTACGTTGCAGACTCCCTTTTCTATTTAGGGATAAGATGTTGCCTTCTTTCAAAGGACTCTTGTTTTTGGCAAGTGCGACCATTACCATGAGTGCAAACCTTTTCTGTCCTCAGACCGCGGTGGGTTTAGAACAGATGACCTGACGAATCGAGGTCTCTCACACTACCAAACCGGCCACAGAGGAAACATGATAATAATTATCATAAAGTACAATATTATCAGTGTAATGATAATACTATACATATATGCGATAGGTGTGCATGTGTGTGTGGAAGAGATAAAACATACAGTAATGTATGATCATCCAGTGCATAGCTCGCATAGTTAATGGGAGATCATACTGTACAGAGCAATATTAATAATAATAAAAAAATAATAATACAATAAAATATCAACATATCATTTAATAATTTAAAAAATTAACAAAATAACAACACCTATTAAAGGTGACCATGAAATAAATCTCACTGAAAGAGGGCGAGAGAGAGAGAGCATGATGGAAAGAAAATATAAAATCAGGAACAAATAATATGGGTATCTTGTAATGGATTAAACTTGTTTAAATTATGAAATTCTTTTATTACTTTATAGCATTACTTTTCAATGAAATGTTTTTAAGTAAGTTACAGAATAGAAATAAGGAATAAATAGGTGCTATAAGCTTAAAATATGGCATAGCAGCATGACAAATATGATATACGATATGTGTTTACCACACTATGGTCCCTATCTACCATTTTCCCATTGCCTGAATTATTTAATTTACAACGGATATACTGGGACCAAACCCCATTGTAAACTGAAGACTACCTGTATTAGAAACCAATTATTTTTGTATATAATCTTAAAAGCTTAGCCCTGAACGATGTCCCACTGAATAATAAACAAAAAAATTAATACTGATTAGTACTCGAATCCTTAATAAATATAAGTGAAAACTGGCAACATTTTCACTTGTCAGTCCTTTTATAACTACAGATATAAGTGGCCTTATATCTGTATTTATAAAACTAAATACTTGAGTCAAAAATACCCTCTCCATAAACCTGTACAGTGTAAGCACCCCAATAATGTTGAGAATATGATAAATGTCATTAGATAGTTCAAAATTTTCATTGTCTTTTTAGTGAAAACAGAGTACAGAATGTATGCAAATTTTATTAGATGTTAATGCAATACAAAATATAAATTAAGACATACCCCACTGTACACCTTTCCTATACCTACTTTTATTTGATGCTAGTGTAAAGAAAAGCCAAAAAATAATCAGGGCAAATACCTCCTGCTAAGCCTTTATAATCCAACTACATCCACTACAAGCAAGTAGGCCTATATGATATGCCATAACGTCGATATTGCAATAAATGTAATTCGATAGGTCAACAATTTCAATGTCTTTCTAATTAATACAGTACATACACACATTCTATTTTATGCTATTACAAAGAGAATCTAAGTGCATCAAAGTAAAAACCAGTCATAAAGGTTAAAATGACCAGTCAGAGTAATCTAAGCTGAGGTATTACTGCATAAGCAAAAAAATTCAAATACATTATTTTTTAAAGGCCACTATTTCATTTGCTCCTGTGATAACTTGTCTATTTGCTCCACTTTAATTTGTGTTATCTACATGTAAGTTAGGATTAACAATATGTATTTTCTTTTCTTGTGCATTTAGGATTATTCTTGGGCATGTTTTAAAATTAATTTTACTTCCACAGAGGGCACTATGCAATATTAATTGACAATGAACCTAAAAAATTAAGAGGCCTATTGAACAAAAACTATTTTTAAGTGATAATATTGTAAATGATGGAAAAACCATCGACACAAGCTGTATTCATATTTTAGCTTGGTGCCAACATGCCCTGCTCATTCTCACTTCTTGTAAAAGAAGTCCTAAGCTCCTCCAATTCTTTTGGTTCTCCTACAATATGTAGGAGTCAAGTGTAGAACTCTTTCTCACAAAATTGAAGATAATAATAATAATAATAATAATAAAGTCCTTTATACCGTATTACTCAATGTTAAAATGGCAAAAGGATACTGACCAACACTGCTATGACCTTTGTAAAAAAAAAAAAAAATGCAAACGATGGAAGGAAAACAAAATTTATCAAGTAAAATAAGAAGCAATTTACCAGAGGCCTTATCATATCATATACAGTATATCATATGCATACACAAAAGAATAAAAGGTAAATTTTTACAATAGCACCCATCTCAATTTGGAGGTGAAAATTATATTTGCACCTCCAAACTGGAATTGTGATGGGTGCAATTGTAAAAAAAATACAGGCTAATCATGAATGTTGCAGAACTGTGGCTAGTGATGAAGAGATGAAAAGAAAAAATGGAGAGGTGGGTGGATAAGGTAGGGGGAAATTGAAATTAAAACCAGAGGAAATTAGCCGATTCCCCTAGGGTTCTAAAGAAATTTTTTTCTGTTTACTTTAATCATGCTTCAACAATGATTATCAGTAATTACCCTATGATACATACGGTTTTTATATTCCTTTATGGTTATGAAAGAGTGGATAGGGATCGATATATTGATATGGCTGGCACTAGAACTAGAGGTCACTGTTTGATGCTTTGTAAGAAAACTTCTTTGCAGGATGTAAGGAAGTACATATTTAGAATAAGAGCAGGTGACGATTGGAATTCGCCAAGCGAGGAGGTAGTTAATGCTAACTCAATCAGTAGTTTTATGGATAAATATGATAAGTATCACTAAATACACAAAATGGAACTGACCAGCAGACAGCGAGTTACGAGCACATGGCTCTTTCCCGTAAGGTCATTACTTAGTGAAGCCCCCACATAGTTAGATCCCACAAAGGAGCTGGCACTGATATATGTTCTCCCAGTCAGAACCGACTTAGGATAGGTTGAGGATAATGGCATCCCTCGTCTGGAAGCCCCTATAGCTAAGGGGATTTAAGGAGTACACCATTAGATGTGTGGGGTCGAGGTGGAACATATTCATATGAGATCGAAATTTGTCAGTAGAATGAATGAAAAAACTGTAATATGTAGGCATACAATTCAATAATACAACGTATTTGCGAGGTTTGGTAATGTTTAAATGCCGAATATAAAAATTAACGAAATTGTGACTAAAATGAAGGACGGCCACGTATTGAAAACCAAAATACTAGCTTACAGAGCAGTATTTTATAGGCATTAATCACATCAAATATACAAAATACACATATACCGGTTAAAAGTAGTCACCGTGGCTCAAGCGGTAGCGTCCGCAACTCTGAGGCGTCAGGTCGAGGGTTAGCGCCCCGTCACGGTCTGAGGTTAGCAAGGGCATGCACTTAGGGTAACGATTACATATTCCAAAGCAAGTCCTTCACAAGAAGGCAACCGTCCTAGCCCTTGATAGAAAAGGGAGTCCGTGACGTAAAACCGGAACACATATACCAGTTAAAATGCTTAATATATATATCCTAACACAATGAGCAAGTAATTTTTATAACATTTCAACACACAAACCCATTCCGTGAGTGAGAAGTGTCACCACCAATTACAACTTTAGCAAACAGTTCAGCTAGCAGAATACTTTAATGAGCAAATCTAACTATACTGTCATGGGAAAATAATCTATTTGCATTTGTCAATTTGCAATTTTTTTATTTCTATCTATCTATTTATATTTGTCTAATTATAATCTTATATAATCTATATTTCTTTCTGATTATAAATACTTTTTTAGTTACAGGGTGAAAATCCGATTCATTAAAACATTATGCCGACTAGTATCTTTTATAAGATTAATTTATAATTTATGTCAAGAGCATGAAATAATCTATAATTTTATATTCTCTGTGACTAAGTACACATTTATTAACTAGTGGCTTTTGGATTTTTGTATACGACGGTAAAATGTATATCTTTACTTTCATCCCCCAAAACTCAAACAGTTGTAGTATTACCATAATAAATTTATTTATTTTTTGTTACTTGTCACCAATATAATGTCTTCACAAACAAAATTTTACTTCAATAAAAAAAAAATGTCGTGTCAGTGTACGCTCAAACAGTGAGCTAGCGTGATCCGCCATTATTATTGACATGGTTATTATTTACAGATAAACCGTTACTTCCCATCCAAAGTGCTTATATTTTCACGTTAAATATACTGTAAAAACATATGGAATATCCATATTTTAACCCGTAAGTGGCGATTTTTAATGTTTTTTAATGATACTATACAAGTATTTTAAAGTTTAAAAAAAAAATTGTGTCATGAAGTGAAAGCTTTTTTTTTTTTTTTGTGATAAGCAAAATATGGTCGTAATCTTGTTAACTTCTTTGTTTTACAGCTTTAGAGAGATATCAGCAAAACCATACAACAACAACGTTATTAGAATACATTGAGACTATGTAATGATCAGTCATGGAGGGTCGTAATAGTAAACCTTCAAATAATGTTGGTGTGATACCCTAAAACCTGATGTTCGAAAGTTTAGACTGATAATTATGATCATTAAAATTGATTAGACTAGTTAGTGGGGTCGTAAGACAACTTGTCAGGCTAGGTCAGTTAGGTTCATTAAGAACCCACTATTGCCCACCAGTGTCTGTCCTAACACAAAACAGAGTGAGTTTCGATAAAAACAATTATCTGAATAATTCAAAATAATGAAAGAAATAGTTTTGTCCATATGTATAAGAGGTGCTTGAAACGAATCTTTACCCATCTAACACTTATATCCTTGATAGTATCGAATCTAAGGTCATCAGACTCGACAACGATTCTGCTCTTCTAATCTCGATTATCTTGTTCCTGGAAAGTGTCTTCGCTTTCTCGTCTTTATTGGCACTATTTTTTTCGCTATTGTAAACGAGCTAGCGAATTACATCCCACCCTTGCTGGCGAGGAAAAGTAACACTTACCAAGCATCTTTGATATACAGGTACCATGTGAAGATTTTTAGCTTGCGTACGGTTGGTATAGTGGCTGAACCTTTCCTTCCTCTTCCAAACTCTATAACTCTAATCCTCCACCTGTCACCCCTAACTCGAATGATATATCTACTTGCAAAAAACAGATTGTTCGTCATCTCAGAGCCTAATCCTAATAATAATAAGACATATGATATGGGTGTGTGTGTGTGCATGTGAAAGTGCGAGGGGGAGAGAGAGAGAGAGAAACAGTACAGACTTACCATCAATGTCTCACAGCCATGTACGTCCAACTAAAACGTAGTTTATATAGTTTTAGATATTAGTAATAAATAACAATTCTGCAAAGGGTAATAATAATATAAATAATACTGTACAATAAATAGTAAGATTATATTTAAGTCATTAATCGTGTTTAAAGATATAAAAGAATAACATACATTTATTCAAATTAACCATTAAGTAAAGAATGCATCAATGAGAAAGAGAGAGAAAACTCAGGAATGCATACCTGAGGTAAATTGAACAGAATATAGCATGTTTTATATTTTTAACTTTTTATTACTGTATAACATTATATCTCAATTTAATTGTTTATGAATAGGTTATAATGATTAAAAAGGAATATATTGTGTGCTCTAAAGGTTAAAAAAGACACAACTATATGTTTTAGAGTATATCCTTTACGTGTTTACTACACTGCTGTTCCTACCATTTTTCGACTGATATAATTATTCAACTTATGACCGATCCGACTTACAACTGATCTGCCAGAACCGAGCCTGTACGCAAGAAGGAGACTACTTATTCAGGAAATGCCTTTGCTGCCACCATTACGGCAAACATCAGTTCTCCCATAATTTTCATATTCGTCAGGTTATAGCTTTTTAAAGCTATGTAGCTGTCTCTTTCTAGCTTTAAACTCCTTCACTGCTATTGTGCTATTTCCATATTGTAATTTTACTCTACCATAAGCGCATTTTCTCACCAGATATATCCGTTAATGTGGACATGCTCCAGCACCATGTTCTCTTACCACATATTGTATATAATGGTTTCTTGATTTTAACATACACTGTATCATGAAGTTGAGAATGCACTTTTGGTGTTGCAGATGAAACAGTAATATTAAGGTAAACTTTTTCTCCTAGCCTTATTGAACAAATACTGGACTTGTTTTGCTTCCAGTTCCACACCACTGCAGATGATGACATTGTTTTCATTTGTTATACTATTTGTAATTTATATTGCAGACAGTGCATATCTAGCCTTATTTATGTTTTCTATCACTTCCCTTACCATTTAATTTTTGGCGACATTTTATAGAAGGGTACATGAAAATGCAGCACACATACGCAATGAAAGCAGTACGCTTAGCGACACTAGATGTTACTTGAACAAGTGTAAGACATAGACTGACCCATACATGGTGATCCAAAGCTCTCCTCACTCACTCACACACCATGCTACATTGGTATGTGCCAATTGCAGTCTGCACATATCATGTTCATACTACTTTAGTTTTGCAGATTTACTGACTATTTTCTTATTTAATGTTTTTAATTTGTATATGGTCAAATCATGTTAGTTTAGTTTGTGTAAGCTGCGGGACGACTGTAATAGCATTAGATTATATTTCCACATATACAGCAATGATATCTTCTGTAGTTTATACCAAAAGCATTGAATTTTACAACTACTGCCCTCATCCTGATGATTTTATTTTTGTTTTCGTATACCTTTTTGTCAATTAATTTTTTGTCCCAGAGGCAGTATTTAGCAAAATGTTTCATCTCACCGTCATAGTTTTAGATAACTGTAGCTATTTGTAAATAAAAATATTCCATTTCAGATTGCACAGATACGGCCTTCCAGTAAAATGATTGAGGACTAATTATGTGAAGATCTTGGAAAAGACAAAGTAATGATGATTTTGCCATATCAAGATGCAGGATGGAGGCGAGACTTTCCGTCACACATGTTCAGAATGTGGACGAGGTTTTCGTAAAAAATTTAAGCTAACTCTTCATATGAGAACCCATACAGGGGAAAAGCCCTTTGAATGTGATGAATGTTTTAGGTGTTTTTCTTCTAATTGTGGACTGAAGAAGCATAAGATAATTCATTCTGACGACAAGCCTTATGTGTGTGATATTTGCCAGAGAGCCTTCACACATAGAGGTACTTTAGTGAGACATCGTCTGAGACACAAAGGTGAAAAAAAATATATCTGTAAGATATGTAATGAAGGCTATGTAACTGACAGTGACCTTTCTTCACATTTGAGGAGGCACAGTACAAAGGCCTCTTATGTATGTGAACTATGTGGGAAGGCTTTTTTATTTAAGACGGGATTAAAGACTCATGTATCCAATGTACATCTCAAGATAAAAAGGTTTGAGTGCCCAGTCTGTCAAAAGAAATTTGCACAACGATACTCTCTGACAGATCATGAAAGAATTCACAAACAAATTGCACCAGAAGATAAACATGCTTGCACTGTCTGTGGAAAGACTTTTATTAGAAAAAACCATCTCCGAAGACACTTAGAAATCCATTTACCCAAAACTTTCAGTTGCCCTGTTTGTAGCAAGGGGTTTCCAACAGAGAAAAAACTTAATATTCATGTTGTCCTTCACGATAACTCACATTTGGAAAACAAAACTTTCAAGTGTTCTATATGTAACAGAGCATTCAACAACTTGCGGTATTTGAAAAAACACTTAGCTGGTCATGACAAACGGAAGTCGTTTGATTGTTCTATTTGCTCAGAGCGATTTACATCTGAAAAAAAACTTAAGGGTCATGCAAAGAGTCATTTAAATGATGAAAACGTACCTACTAGTGCTGAAAGATACTCGGGATATAACCGCGTTTTCATCAAAGAAGAAGATCCTGACATAGAGTGTCCATGGGATGAAAATTTGAAATCACACGTAACAGTCACTGATAATATAGATGGTGATATAAAATCTGACAAAAATGATGCTAATAAGTCACACTTAGATACTGCACCAGATATTGGTGACAATTACAATATTTACTTTAAAACAGATGAAGACACAAGTAATAGAGAACAAAATTCTTGTTTAATATCATCATTTGTGGAGTCTGTGCTCATGAAAAAAGAGCTTCCTAATGAAACCAGTAACTTAATAATTAAAAGAGAACCTAAAGAACAAACAGACTGTGAAAGTAATGTTGAGAATGATGTATATGAAAAAGACAATATCAAATATATTGTTGAATCCTCCAGTGACTGTGCAATAAACTGCAAAAATGACAGTAAAGATGAAAGTTCTGTAACAGATGACCCTTTGGCATAAATAATACAAGTAAGTACTTGTGTGTCTTATTTAGTTCATTATTAGTGTACTTGATATTTTTGTTTTCTCACAGTTTTTGATGTGTGGAAATATGTGTGTAAGGTAAGAGGAAATGATCGTGAGATACAGTAAGCTTTATGTTGACTTTAAAAAAAGAATTAAGTGTTTTTTGTTTTATACCTGCAATAAAAGTCTCAAAAGAGTTCATTTGATCAAAACGCCTCAGCTAATTTAGATCTAGGACCGAAGGTACCTTCAGCCCTACATATACCATCCTCTCAGATGACAATCATAAGGAGTCCTGCTTAGCATGATGAGAAATCAAAGAGCTTTTTCATCCTGTTTAACTTCTGCAGTTGACATTAGAGATATTCTTGCACAGCTACACCTGGTTAGAGTAGGCTAGGTTAAGTATTTTTCTTAGACTAATTGGAAGTTGGTGTTTCTGTAATGGTTTTGTCTAATTGTTTCTATTGGATAAAAGCTTTTCACAAACCTCCCCCTGGTCCAAATAATAAAAATGTAATTGTGCATCAACAAAATAATGAAAAGGCAGATGTAATATTAATAACTTTCTACAGTGTATGATTGGAAAGTTGACCATACTTGCTGTATGTTAATTAATATTGTATTTACAGTAACATGGTTTTTGTAGAAAATGATATCACGCTGATCCTTTATTTACTAGTTTTCAACATGTTCTTGAATGGTAAATGCTATTTATGCTTTCCTAATTTACTTTGAGACCCTTATTAGCATCATTAGTCTAGTTTAGGCAATGTCTACTATTAAAAAAAAATCAATATGATATTATATTCAGGTTTAGTTATTTACTACTCTTGGTCTAAATAATATAGTTTCAATATATATTTAGTTGCTATTTGTCAGTTTTAATGTTTCATTAGTTATACTCCACATGTTAAGATAAGGCACTTCTCTGCCTATCAGTGTAATTTTTCAGAGACTTCATTTGAATAAAATTTGTATTTAGGAATATTATTTAAAAAAAGAAAAATCTGCTTAATAATATTTCTTATCCACAGAATACTTCATTCCATTATGGCATAAGTTAGATCTTATATTTATGGTATATTGAACAATTAGTGATATATGGATTTTGAGTACTACTGTACCTTAAGAACAAAATGCAAAGAGAGACAGATGTGCCCTTGAAGTGCAGTGTGTGTAATAGAGGCTTCCAGAGAAAGAGTAAATTAGTTATTCATATGAGAACTCATACGGGCGAAAAACCCCACGTTTGTAATGAATGTGGAAGAGGCTTTACTAATAATTATGCCCTAAACAGACATATCAGAACACATACAGGTGAGAAAACTTTCGTTTGTCATATCTGTAATAAGGCTTTTTTAGAGAATTGTTCCTTAAGGAGACACTTATTACGACACAAAGGCGAAAAAAATTACGTGTGCAAGATATGTCACAAGGGATACACCACTAGTGCTGACTTGGCAAGCCATATAAGGTGGCATAGGCATAAAAAAGATAGTACTCATGTTTGTGAAGTTTGCCACAAGACTTTTCTCTTAAAAGCAGATTTGAAACGACATATTTCTGATGTACATTTAAAACTTAAGCCTCTGAACTGTTCCATTTGTGGGAAATCTTTTGGTTATAAATATCGACTGCAGCTTCATATGAAAACACACTTTAAGGACAAAAATGCAGTCGTAGAAAAACCTTATGAATGCCCATCTTGCGATAAAGTTTTTGCAGAAAAACGGCTGCTCACGCTACACATGAAATATCATTTACCCAGACAGTTTACCTGTATCGAATGCAGCAGAGGCTTTGTAACGAGAAGTAAGCTTAATGCACATATGAAAAAAAGTCACCCTAACATTCTAGGAGATGCTCAAGTGAATATTGGGAGTGAGTGTATGAAAGATGGTGATTTTGGTGTCAAGGAGACATCAGGCCCTAGTGTTAAATTTGAATCTTGTGGTATTGAAGAAGCAGCAGATTCAAGTGGCAAAGGATTACCTGAGGGCATTAATCTAGCACATTTTGTAAAAGTTGAAATTAAGTCAGAGGATATGTGTGAAGAAACCACTTAACTCTTAACTTAATAAGTAAAATGTTTCAGAAGATTCTATGAGTATTCTTGGAATAAAATACTACTCGTATATCATTGGTAGTGAAGCACAAACTTAAAACTGTTTAACTATGAAACAAATTGACCTGGAACATTAATTTCTTTGTTTATATAGAGTGAGAAAGATATTAGACAATGAAAAATTATGATATGTAGCTTGTGAGTTAATCATTAGCAGAGGGTAAGTAGTTATAACAGTTTTGTATTTTTTTTCCTTTGATGAGCTCTTTTCTGTATATTTTTATTCAGTAAATTATAGACATTTTAGCTCACAGAGGCTTAGTTTCCTATATTGGAATGGTTACCCAAACAATTCCTCTGTTCTTGGTATCCTAATATTATTCATTTTTCCACAGTGCGGATACTGTATTTCCCAGAGTTTGTTTAGACATAATATTCTTTAGAATAATATCCCATGGCATACTCTCTGTTGAGATAATCTTACATCTTTGTTTAGTTCTCTATCTTTGTTTAATATATATATATATATATATATATATATATATATATATATATATATATATATATATATATATATATATATATATATATATATATATATATATATATATATATAAATAAATATATAAATATATATATATATATATATATATATATATATATATATATATATATATATATATATATATATATATATATATATATATATATATATATATATATATATATATATATATATATATATATATTATATATATATATATATATATATATATATATATATATATATATATATATATATATATATATATATATATATATATATATATATATATATATATATATATATATATATATATATATATATATATAAATATATAAATATATATATAAATATATATATATATATATATATATATATATATACACCTAGTTCTCAGAATAACGCCTAGATAGGTTCTCAGAAGTGTCAGGTAAATGGAAAATCGCGTGAAAAAACGAGTCATTTTCCATAGGAAACAATAATAAAGGGCATAGATACGTTCCAACCTTACATAGACACACCATACCATGCCAAAGATATGAGATAAGTTAAAAACATATTTTATTACTACATAGCAAAGCAGAAAGCCCTGGATCTATTTTTAAGAGGATACAAAAGATATTCATATTCACTTTACAGCTAGAAATTATCATACATTACTGTACTGTACTCTATTATTCAGTGGGCAACAGTCATACAGTACACTGGGACATGCATGGTGGCCGTGAGCAAGTAACTTATGCGGT
This sequence comes from Halocaridina rubra, assembly GCA_037179515.1. Taxonomy (NCBI): domain Eukaryota; kingdom Metazoa; phylum Arthropoda; class Malacostraca; order Decapoda; family Atyidae; genus Halocaridina; species Halocaridina rubra. The sequence continues at coordinate 38,626 of JAXCGZ010008062.1, forward strand.
AGAAGAGGAGGAGGATGCAGGAGAACGAACCTCTATCTGCAAATGTAAACAAAGATAAAATAAAAATTATAAATTACCAAAGCAAGACTAAAAAACGAAAAAAAAAAATTATGCAATGCCTAAATCTACCATATGACAGATTAAAAAAACTTAATCTACATTCTCTAGAGAGGCACAGAGTTAGGGGGGATATGATTGAGGTGTATAAATGGTGTAAAGAGATTAACAAGGGTGATATTAATAAAGTTTTAAAAATTCATGATCAAACCAGAACTCGTAATAGGTAATGGATTTAAGCTTGATAAATTTAGGTTCAGAAGGGAAATTGGTGAAAATTGGTTTGGTAATACCGTAGAGTAGCTGATGCATGGAACAGGATTTCTAGCAGGATAATAAATGCCAATACCTTTAAGACACCTTCAAATGTAGATTAGACATATGACAGAGGTAGGGTGGGTGTATATGTAAAGTATAATGATGATGATCTTTTCTTATCGTAATCCTCTTTGTACTCGTGGAAGAAGCGTCCGTGGGCACTTATTTACTATTAAAAAAAAAAATTGGGGGGGGTGTTATTCGCAAAATTCGAATTTTTTACTGTTATTTTTATGGGGCGTTATTGCAATTTTGCGGATAAAAAAATCGCGCATAAAAGGAACAAGGTGCATGCAGTGATCCCTCGTTTATCGCAAGGATTAGGTTCCGGGACCTGTCGCGATAGGTGAATTTTCGCGAAGTAGGAACATTAAAATAATAATAATTATTATTATTATTATTATTATTATATATATGTATATATATATATATTTTTTTTTACACACACACACACACACCAGGATGGACCAAAAAATTATAAAATAAAACAGCCTTTATCAGGCTGTAAAGAGAAACAGATGGAGAGTGTTATGACCTGTCAGATGTGAAGGGATTATAAAAGATATGTAATGAATATCCAGCTCTCTGCTGGGTTTTAATATACCTCTGCATTACTCTCATGATGTCTATTCCAAAAATTCTCCTTAGATCTTATTATTATTATTATTATTATTATTATTTTTATCAATAATTTTCCTTTGATGATGATTGTGGAGAGTATTATTATTATTATTATTATTATTGTTATTAATATCATTATTATTACGAATTTGTAATTAAACCATTATTTTTACAATAAATAGTGTAGTTTTGGTTGAATGAACAAGAGTTAATTAAAGATGTCTCTCTCTCTCCAACATTCTATTCTACCCAACCCCCCACACTCTTTGTCCCAGCCAACTAGGGAGGGGCACTGTACACAGTTATTAAAGTAAATAAACCAACAAATGTACAAACAATGATGAGCCCTTAATAATAATAATAATGGTGATAATAATCTCCACAATCATCATCAAAGGAAAATTATTGTTGCCAATAATAATAATAATAATAAGATCTAAGGAGAATTATTGGAATAGACATCATGAAAGTAATGCAGAGGTATATTAAAACCCAGCAGAGAGCTGGAGATTCATTACACATCTTTTATAATCCCTTCACATCTGACAGGTCATTACACTCTCCATCTCTGTTTCTCTTTACAGCCTGATAAAGGCTATTTTATTTTATCATTTTTTGGCCCATCCTGGTGTCACAATAATCTTGAAAAAAAAAAATCACGATACAGTGAATTCGCGAGAGGTGAATCGAGATAGAGCGAGGGATTACTGTATATATACACACCTATTTCTCAGAATAACGCGGAGATAGGTTCTCAGAAGTGACGGGTAAATGAAAAATCGCGTGAAAAAAAAAAAAAAGAGTCATTTCATGATAAAAGGCATAGCTCGTTCCACAACCGTCCATAGACACACTATACCAAAGATATAAGATAAGTAAAACATATTTTATAAGTACGTAGCAAAGCAGAAAGACCAGTAGTTATTTATATTAACATGCAAATAGTGTACTGTATAAAAGATATACAGATTTACTGTACAGTAAACAAATTAATGCACTCTATTATGCGGTTGGCAACAGGCTTACACTGGGACGTGCATGGTGGCCAGTATTGCCAGATAAAGCTGATGTTTTTGTTTTCAAATGTATGGTACATTTTAAGATTTATATTCATTACAAGATGGTAGTACTATAATTTAAATAAAAATGTACTTCATCTTTAAGATACTTGAAATAACTTACCAGCTTACATGTATATTTTTTATATTTATCATTTCTCTCATTCATCTATTCTGGCAACACTGATGGTGGCGATGAGGATGCAATCGTTTTGTCACACTTCCGTAGCAGCTGATACACCCTCGCACGCTATTTCCCTGACGATATTATGTCGAAAGTATGTTTGCTGTTTGTTCTTAATCCTTTTTTTTTCCATTATCTTCATAATATCTGATCGCATTAAGCGGTAGCAAAGGAGGAGGATGTGGGAGAACGAACCTCTATGGGGAAACATTTTGTCACACTTCTGTATCAGCTGATGCAGCCTCGCACACAATTTCCCTGACGATATTATATCGAAAATTTGTTTGCTGTTTGTTCTTAATGCTTTTTTCAATTTTCTTCATAATATTCGATTGCATTAAGCAGTAGAAGAGGAGGAGAATGCGGGAGAACGAACCTCTATCAGCAACGTTTTGCTACTTCGAATCAGCTGATGCACCCTCACACGCTATTTCCCTGATGATATGATATTGAAAATATGTTTACTGTTTATTCTTAATGCTTTTTTCAATTTTCTTCATAATATCCAATCGCATTAAGCGGTAGAAGAGGAGGCTGGCGGAAAAATGCCTCCGAGGTGGTCGATTTTTTACTAAAATGAAATTTTTTTTTGGAATTTGTTTACATGGGCGTTATTCGCTAATTTCGTTTTTTTTTTTTTTTTTTTTACTATTATTTTTTGGGGGCGTTATTCCAGTCTCGTGGTTTAAAAAAATGTGGAAAAAAGGAACAAGGTGTATATATATATATATATATATATATATATATATATATATATATATATATATATATATATATATATATATATATATATATATATATATATCAGGGGGTCCTCGATTTATGACAGGGTTCCACTCCTGACAACTGTTATAACCAGATATTCATCGTATGTTGGAACACACCTAAATATGAACCTAGGTCCCCCACCTATTCTAAAAATAAATAATCTAAGACATGAGAATAATAAAAGTACACTATACATTATTGCTTACCTTGATTCATGTAATCATAGACATAAAAAGAGTAAAAGTACACTATACAGTATTGCTTACCGTTACATGTGTGGTCGCCTTGTACACTGGAAGGGGTGTGGCAAGGGAAGGAGAGACAGACAGGCTCATAAAGAGCAGAATGCTGGCAAGGCAGTTGCTGAAGAGACTACAGCAGGTTACTCTGGAGAGACAAAATAACCTGTAGCAGATGCTGGAGATACTGGGCAGGTGAGTCTATAAAGGCAGCTGAGGTAAGGGTACAGGATCTGTTGGTGGGGGCTCTAGCTTCACAAAGAATTTGTCAAGGCGAGTCTAGAAGGATGCCCTCTTCTTCCAAATTTCCATGTAACACTGCAGGCAATCTGTGACCCCTCTGGCGACCTTAGTTTACCTGGCAGTGTTGGGGTCCTGAGCCTTGAGCTTTGCCAACCCTTCCTCTGTCAGGGCAGTATATTCTTCAAATTTCCTGCTTATGAATCTGTTGGCTCTGGGTTTGATATTTCTTTTTCCTCTTCAAACATCTGCTTCTCCAGCTGAATAACCTTTTCATTTTTATCATAAGGCCACTACACTGCTTAGTAATCACAGCAGACATTATAGGAGCAGAACCCGTCACATGCGTAAGAATGCGATCTTTATCCTTAATGATTGTCACCATGGTCAAACAGGCTAACCACAATGAGCGGCCAATGTTTGTAGCAGTTTCTCCCTTTTCCAAGCATATTACTAATTCTACTTTACTTTCCATGATGATGGCTTTCCTTTTCTTCTCAGCACTACCATCAGAAGAATTACAAGTATGCTTGGGAGGCATAGTACAGGTCAATATTGAGCGAAACCAATGAAAGAGTGGATGAGCATGAGAAACAATATGGCATATGAGAATGAAATGAATGACTCTTCTTCTTCTCAGTCTAATGCCGCGTGACAACATATTCTTTTGCCATACTCAACAAACTTTTTCGCACGAAGATCGTATTTTCGGCTGTATTTGGTAATTTTGTAAATATATTAAATTTAATTCTTCAAATAACCTAATACATAAATAAATAAAGTCATTAACTCTATATATACGTACGTATACACAGTGTGCATTCATCCGCCACACTCACAAACTGTTCAGTGCGCTAAGTTTGTATTTACCACACGAACCGAGTATGTTGAAAAATTGATTTATTAATAATTTATGGGCCTTTGTCGTAACGGCAATACAGTGTTACCTCCCTTATCGCGGTAGTTCGGTTCCGGGACCCGGCGCGAACCAGGAAATCCACGGAGTAGGATCAGCCTATATGTACATAGATATTTTAATGTATTTTTACGTTTACACTGTATAAACCCTCCCTGTACTGTTAAAAAAACACCCTTTACATTATAAATAACAGCAAGCAACGTAATTTTTTTATGAAAGTGATAGGAAAACTTACCGTGAATGAGGTGATGATGACTTGACATACATAGGTTCCATATTTTACAATAATTTTTACGTTTACGTAAAATAACGGCCGACATCCACAAACTTTTTTCCTTCTTTCAACATATCTAAGAGTTTCACTTTATCTACAATGGTTAACATTTTCCTTTGCCATTTAGGCTCACTACAAGAAGCCTTAGAAGATGAAGGATGCTTGGGAGGCATTGCAAAGGTTAAAATATGCGAGTAAAAAAATCACAAGCAAAACATATTAATAATAATAAGCACAACGTGAATGGCGCACACGAGTGAGGCGAGACAATGGAAGATGGCGGAAGCCTTTGTCCGAAACGCTGATAGCGGTATCGTATTTTACATGTTGCAATACTGTTAGTATTTATGTTTTTTACTATTTTTTACTGTTATATTATTCTTAGGCTAAGAAATACGTTTTTTTTATCAATAAAATCATGAAACTACTGGAAATATAAATATATATGCTAGCTCACATAGCTTCGACCCCAATACATTGTACGCTATCGAACACAACCAAAACGTTTAGTAAGCACAACGTGAACAGCGCACACGTGAGTTAGACTGAACGAGTCTTTGTCCAAAACGCTGATAGCGGTATCGTATTTTACATGTTGCAATACTGTTAGTATTTATGTTTTTTACGGTTTTATTATTCTTAGGCTAATAAATAAGTTTTTTTATCAATAAAATCATGAAACTACTGGAAATATAAATATATATGCTAGCTCACGTAGCTGCGACCCCAATACATTGTACGCTATCGAACACTATTTCGTATGATGCAATACTGTGAGTTATACTGTACGTACGTATATCATTCAGTTATTAGTACAATGTATATTAATTTAAAATTCATCTACTTATTTGATGATTGTACAAAATCTATTGTATTTATTCATTGTAATTTGGACCAAATATTCCTTTTGTAAAGATTATACTGTACTTTTCAAAAGAGGTGGTCAATAAACGTATCTATCTATCTATCTACATTTATGTTTTTTACTGTTTTATTATTCGTAGACTGGGAAATAATTTTTTTTTTACCAATTATATAATGAAATATGTTTTTTTCAATAAAAAAAAAAATTAAAATACTGCAAATTTTTTTTCTTAATATTTTAATATTTTTGCAAATACCCATGAAATAAAATAATAATTTATCCAAAAAAAAAAAACGCGATACAGTGAGAAAGCGAACCAAGAAACGCGAATAACCAGGATAACACTGTACATCGTAACTCGGACCACATAAACCGAGGACCCCTGTGTGTGTATATATATATATATATATATATATATATATATATATATATATATATATATATATATATATATATATATATATATATATATATATATATATATATATATATATATATATATATATATATATATATATATATATATATATATAAAATTTCCCCCCCCAAAGATAAGCTGTTCAAGCCACCATTAAGACATTGAACATGTAATGTTATACGACACTATAAGTGGAAAATATTATTATAGAGTAGTATATGATCATTTCACAATGATTCTGAGAATTATACTTTTGAACATGTGCTATCACCCCAAAGACTCACAGGGTGGCAGTAAAAGAAATAAAAAAAGTTAACCACCTGGAAATCATCTTATCCTTGCAGGCCCAATCCCAGCCTTAACTCCCCTATCATTTTTAGTCATCTCCTTTGACATGCTGGGAAATTCATTTATAGGACTTTAATCACTTCATTGAGGATATTATTATTATATGTGATAACAAGTTTATTATATGTGAAATAGCACTATTTTTGTATCTGAACAATATCTGTATAAAAGTCTTGGCTATCTTATTATTTGTTTCAAGCTGGGTGTTTCATATGGCTCCAATTTAAAGAAATTACTGAGTCATACTGTCTCCATCAAGTACAATTTTTTTTATGTACATTTTCTCTTTTTCAGAGTTAAGCGAGTTAAAAACAAGACTTGATGTTAAATGGCGGGAAATATTTCTGATAACTGAAACTACCATAAGAAAATTTTCTGAAGTCTTTAAAGTTCAAGAAAATAGCGAAGACATGGCAGACTGTAAAACTGATTCCCGTAATGTTGAGGAAAGTACTGAAGAAGGCTTTGTCATTTTTATTAAAAATGAACCAGAATCTGAAGACGATAATGTAAATACTGAAAATCTGCAAATGAGGCCTACCAGCCCAAACAAAAATATTCTTGAGGAGGAGAGTGACACTGAAGATGTAAAAGGTAATAATGAAATGAGTGACATTGAGCAAGATGTAGAAGGTAATAATGTAATGAGTGACACTGTAGATGTAGAGGGTGATTATGTAATGAGTGACATTGAAGAAGATGTAGAAGGTATTAATATAACGAGTGACATTGAAGATGGAGAAGGTAATGAAGTAATAAGAGAATTATATAACTGTCTTAAGTGTAGAGAGGCTTTTGATTCGAAAGCCAAGCTAAGAGAACATTCATTGTTACATGACAAGAAGTACACCTGCCCAACATGTGATAAAAAGTTTCCTTTCAGTAATGCATTGGACATTCATATAGCGAGTCATCTAGCAGAGAAGCCCCATGTTTGTGAAATGTGTGGACGATCTTTTAACGATAAGAAGACACTGAAGCGTCATATACTGAGACATAAGGGAGTGAGGAATTACATATGTAAGATGTGTGGTAAAGGATTCACCACCGACAGCAATCTGTCTGTACATTATAAAAGCCATTCTGACGTTAGGCCCCATGCATGCACCATCTGTGATAAAAAATTCCGGTTCAGACACGGTCTGCGGAAGCACTTGAGAGTCCATCTCAATATAAAGCCATTTGAGTGCTCCATATGTAACAAGAAATTTGTCGAGAAGTCGTATTTAACGGTTCATGAAAGGATTCACAGACCAGTCCCACCTGAAGATAGGATACATATATGTACTCTTTGTAATAAGTCATTTGTCAATAAGAAAAATCTCCTAAGACATAATGAGATTCACTTACCCAGAACTTTTGTTTGTTCATATTGTAACAAGGGTTTTACAACTGAGAAGAGATTGAAAGCTCATGTTGTTATCCATGACAAAACAGCTTTGATCAATGAAACTTACAAGTGTAGTATCTGTGATAAAGCATTCAAAAGCCTGAGATCTTTGAAATTCCACATGCCTGTCCACGAAAACCGCAAATTATATCGATACGATTGTAGAGATTGCTTCAAGCAGTTTTCAAATGTAAAGAAATTTAAAGCTCACATGAAAGAACATTTAAATGAAGCTGAAGGTGATGCTTCAAAGAATGAGGCAAATGATGTTTTTATTGAAATAGAATCCACCCCAGAGACTGTTGGCAGTGAAACTACAGACCCAGTTTTAAAAAATGATGTTAACATTGATGATCAAAATCAAGAAAGTGATGGCGATAACACTGACAAATGCAGTAACGAAGAGGATGTTAATACTGTTTCGGAATCAGACAGTGAATCTAGCAGAGACATAGTTGTCAAAGAAGAAAAAGATAATGATGTTATATAATATATAAAAGGCAAAGTAGGTTTTACAGAAAACAAGCAGCCAGAATAGAACTTCCAGTAAATAGATCCTTTGTAACATCAAGGGAGAGGTGAAGGCAATAGTAAGCTGAAAAACAGATTGTAGTTGTTAACTAAAGCCCAGAAAATATGCTAGCTTCAATGAAATTGACATAAAGAATGAATCTGGTAATAGCTTGATAGCTACATTCAAGATAAGACTGTTGACTGTTCATTAGTGTATGCAAGTACATTGCTTGAAGTGAAGATACTAGCACTATAGTAGGGGTGGCCAAATCGCTACTCTCAAGTCACATAAGGCTTATTCGCATTTAAAGTGTAGCTTGAGGAAGTTTGCTGACTGAGCTCCTTCCCATTATATTGAATATGATATGTAGATAATAAAATATTACTCTTTTATAATCATTGCATTCATATGTAAATTTAATGTTCATTTTAAGTTTAATAATATCTATGAGTGGAACACTAATCTACAGTGCTGTGGGAAGAAATGATAGGAGTCTCGTTTTGTTACCAGAAAACAGATTTGCAGATATTTCTTGAATACAGACACTCGCCTACTTACATGTAACCTAAGTTATGAACATTTGCAGTTCCAACCAAAATCTACCCATTAACTACGCATGTGTTAATGTATGTATTACTGTACTGTATTATTAAATTCTTGTTTCTTTATTGAAATGCATTAATACTATATACAGTACTTTGTTTTATGTAGTGGCGGCTAAGTGTCTTTACCCTAAATACTGTACAGTACTGCATATGTAGGAAATTTACAGTACTTTTTCTTTTAACCTAAACACAACTTAGGAACAAATATATTTAAGAAAGGACATCCTGAACCTGACTCTATTGTAGGGGAGTGTCAACTAATTCAGTTCATTACTATATTAATTACTTTCGGTATAGAGACAAACAATCAGCTGCCAATCTATTGCTAAGCTTGGTATGTGGCACTTGTGATAACTGAAACTAAAAAGTACATTCATGAATATATAACCTACTTGCATTTCTTAAAGTTCACATTCAAAGTTTGTGAGGAAAATGCTTATGTAACATTTAAAAGGAATGTGTAAAAAATTTTAACATTTTGGGGCTCTCAAACATTAGAAGTTGATTATATGTCGCTCTTACATGAAGCCAGTTTGACCAACCTTGCACTAGAATGTAATTATTATCCCACTTCTAGAATTTTAAATGTACCGTATTTGAAGTATTTTCTTTCATTACTTGGAAACCTTAATTTTTATAGAATGATGCAAAGGAATTTTTACTGGTTTATCATACAAAAAGGACTTGATTGCAATCCCTTCTTGTTGATGTTAAGTATTTAGAAAAGACAAATGTGATGTCTTTTACCCCCAGTTACTCCAGTCAATTCATCAGGTTTGTGTATCTCTGAAAATGGCAGAGTATTTTTAATACCAACCATGTCATTCAGTTATGTATGAGGATTTTTACATGCTTATTCCTATTCTTGGCAATGTTTAAATATCATAATTATGAGTGTTTTATGTTATTCTACTACAATTTGTATTTTAATGTGATATTCCTATCAGTTTCTATATTGCATGAAAAGCAGCATCTTGATGTGATGCAGGGTTGCACAGTGTTATTATTTTTTTTATGAATTTCAAATATTCCACGTCCTTATACTTCTATAAAAGTTTGGTCTATAGAGAATAATTTAAAAAAAAATTTACATTGCTATACCAGGAGAATGAGTGGGAAACATGCCTTTAATGTTTACACGGAATGATTGTGTAAGAAAGCACAGAATATATCGAAATGAAATAAGTGTCTTGATAACTTCAGTCCAATTTTGTATTATTTATTAGGTAAGAGATTCTCTGGTTTTTAATGTATCTGAAATATTTTCAAAAGCTTTTTCAGCAAAGTAGACATTCATAAGATTTAATTTAGATAAAATATTCTTTGTTTTTGTTTTCTGTACTGCATTATTAAAGGTTAGTTTGTATATCAATATGCACTCTTTCTTTTATCCATGCATGCTTTAGGCTTAGCAAAGTTCATTCATGTTGAGTATTCATAAATATAAACCTATAAGAAAGTTTTTTTCATTTTATGAAAATAATTATCTTAATCATCACATGTGTCTTGTTGCAAGATTAGATATTCAAAATATCCCTAGACCATATGCTGTACAAGATTACAAGGGTAAGACTATACCACGGTCTTCTTTAACAACTGAACGAGCATTTTAGAAGTATTTCATGTGCTCATGTACTGGTGAGTATTATTTCACAAAGGAGATACAGGTTTACATTTTAAAGGGCTTGTGCCTTTACCTAATGTGTATTCCATATAATCAAGATAGCATTAGCAATCCATATAAAGGCCTTCACTCCCCTGTTAGGGGGGTGGCTGAGTAAAAGTTCAAACCCATACGCTAGAAGGAATATCTCAAACATGCTGCCAACTTCCTCCAAAATATATATATTATATATATATATATATATATATATATATATAATATATATATATATATATATATATATATATATATATATATATATATATATATGAGTTATACATAGAGACTGTGGGTGAATCCAATTTACTGAAAAAGTGCTTAAGTGGTGCATGCAAATAAGGATATTACATCAATATGAAAGGAACAATAGTCACCTGTAAAGACTTATATACAGCATTAGACTTAGATGCGGGAATATATGGTTCATAAAAAAATAAGTAACAAGGGAAATAATGATGCTGAATGTGTAAGAGCTAGACTAGCAGGTAGATCAATGCTTTCAGAATGGGAACTAGAGATATGTAACTGCAAGTGAAAAATGTAATTAAATACATTCATGAGTTCTGAAACCTGACTTCTCACAAAAAGAATGTGCAACCTGTAAATCTGTAAAGAGTCGTAGCATGGAAAATTGTTACTTCTCTAAAGACTGGCTAGAGCAATGATTCCCAACCGGGGTTCCGCCGACCATCACTAGGTGTTCTGTGAGAAACCGTAAAATAATTATGTGCTATTATAAAGTCACAGTGAGCATAATTCATAATTTCTACTCAACAACAAATTGACTTATTAGTGTGAACTCTCATGTGATGTAATTGTAGATTCATATGAATTATATTGCTCAAGAATTTTTCTTAAAAAATAATATTATATATATATATATATATATATATATATATATATATATATATATATATATATATATATATATATATATATACATATATATATATATATATATATATATATATATATATATATATATATATATATATATATATATATATATATATATATATATATATATATATATATACAGAGAGAGAGAGAGAGAGGGGTTTCTTGGAATATGAAAAATTATTACAAGGGTTCCTCCAAGGTGTAAAGGTTGGGAATCACTGGGCTAGAGAAATAACTAAGGATTTCACAAGCTGCTTGAGATATTCCTCATGAGGAACAATTTAATAATTATATAGACAGAAAAATTTAGATTCATCTGGCAAGAAATTAATGAATTTTGTGAGTACACTACAACAAATTAAACTAATGTGATAAAGGAACGATGAGGTTTTTGAATTGATTAGTTTTGGAATATTCTCTGACATGACAGTTTTGAGTACAAACCACAATTGATGGCATGTGGCGAATGTGTTTATACCTGGGATTGATGCAGACTGGTTGGAACCGGGGGATTAAGTCTGGACGACCTTCCAGATTCCCTGCAATTAGTTCAAACCCACATTTGGCAGAATGATTACATGCCGATTCGAGCGATGTATATATAAAGTGTATCCTGTACTTTCAATTAATATCACATTCTCTCTGCTACATAAAACAAATATGTGTGAGAGACTTCTGTTTATATTAATACAGTGAAAAAAATTACTTGCTACGTATGCGGTATCGATGACTCATTTTGCAGTTGTAAAGAGAGGAATGAAAATGGATTAAAAAAAAAAAGGAACAATCAAGGCAAAAAAGAGAAGGAGGAGGAGTAGTAACAATAGCGCTAGCCTCTGGATAGTACAGTGGTAACGCGCTGGCTTCATATTCATTAGGTTGGCAGATCGAGCCTCGTCCAGGCAAGAGAGTTTAAGCTGTTTACTGGGAGCTTACTGCTATTGCTGGGCATTACCGTGGTGGGTTTGGGCTTGCCCCGGCTGATGTTCTGAGGAGCATCTCAGATGGATATCAGAACTGAAACCTGGCAACTTTAATTGTATTGATAATTGTGCTTACGGGAAAAAGGCTTATGCTTGTAAATTCCAGTCCCCTGATCCGTTTAATTTATCTGCTCAATGACACCTATCATATCTATCCTTAAAGCTATGCATGCATTTGGTTTTTAGAGTTCTTATCTCGCGAATTCCCATTATCAATTATTATTACTATAAAAAGAAACCTTCTGTATTTACATCCTGCAGGGGAGTTTTCTTACAAAACTCAAACTATGACCTTTAGTTTTAAAGTCACCCGTCTCAAAATATCGCTTCTTGTCCATTTTTGTTAAAACCATGAGGGAATTTAAATACCGTCACCATATCCATAATTTTCCTTCTAGATTCTTGTGATAGTAAGTCTAACTCCCTAAGTTTATTCTTAAAACTGAGATTACATATGTCACATTGATATTTCTGAACATTGACTTGATATTTCTATCTGAAGTCAACACTTCTGTTTGTTATAATAAAAAAAAAAAAGCACATGCTAACATATACAATACCAATTACAGTATATGCATTTTCGGAGGCATATCTGCCAATACGTTTACCTCCAGATTCTTTTCGTTCTCTGCCTTGAAGTGTCACACCTGCTATTGGGTAAACAAATGAATCTTCTTGCCCATTCCCATTACATTTTGAAGTATTGAAATCCATTAGCCATTTGAGTAACTACCTAGTTGTGCTTGCGGGAAAGAGCCCCAATGCTCGTAGCTCCCCGTCTCCTGGTCGGTTCCATTTTCCTTTCTCTTTGTGTGTGTGGGTGATTTACTTTCACTCGTGCAGTTTGGGGAAATATCATGTAATTTAAGGAGCAAGATTGAACTGCTAATTGTAGATATCAATATGGGGGTGGGCGAGCCTAGAGGACCCATTGCAGATGGCACTTTAAATTAGTGTATGTTAGAGATTTTAAATGTTTCTTAGTAATAATTTCATTATTTTGAATTCTAATTTCACTGATCATTGCTTCCTGATATATATATATATATATATATATATATATATATATATATATATATATATATATATATATATATATATATATATATTATAATATATATATATATATATATATATATATATATATATATATATATATATATATATATATATCTATATCTATATTTACCTTGGCATTTTCCCGCATTTGGGGGGGGGTAGCCGACAACAAAGAACAAACAAAATAACAACGTGTGGTTACACTTCGTTCTTCTAGCAATGACATGAGAATTGGCGAAGGGTTTGGATGGTACTGCTGGAATACCACATCCCATCCTCCCCCCTCTTCCATACTTACGTCGCTTCCTACTACCAAATCCCCTACTGCCCCTACCACAGGTTGCTTCTACAAGGCACTCCATGATAACAGCAGATGTCAATCAGAAGTGCGTCACAATCATTCGTCACTCATTTCTATTCCTAGCACGCTCACTTGCCTCTCTCACATCCATTCTCCTATCATTCAAGGCCCTCCTTACTCCATCCATCCACCCCAACCTAGGCCTTCCTCTGGCATTTCTCGCATCAACTTCCGATTTACAGTAGTCGTTCATTATCCATCCTCTCTACATGACCAAACCATCTCAAAACATTTATATCTACTCTAGCTGCCAAATCTCTCCTCATACCCATTCCCCCACTCACTTCTTCATTCCTAACCCTACCCAACCGCGATACACCAGTCATACTCCTCTTACATTTCATCTCAAACACATTCAGTTTCTGTCTCTCAGTTTCTTTCATACCCCATAACTCTGAGCCATACATTACAGTCGGCACAACCACTTTCTCATACAAAATTTTCTTATCATTCATTTTCAGCCTTCCAATCTTCATTGCTCCCTTCAATGCACCAAACACTTTGCATCCCTCATTCACTCTCTGACGCACATCTGCTTGCACTCCACCACTTGCAGCTATAACTGAGCCTAAATATTTGAACTGATCTTCTTCCTCAATTGCCTCACCATTCAACATAACATTCGGTCTAGCACCATCCTCGTTTCTTGTACCCCTCATAACCTTACTCTTTCCCACATTCACTAGTAACTTCCTTCTCTCACACACCCTTCCAAATTCTGTCACTAGCTGACACAGCTTACTCTCAGAGTCTGCCACCACCACAGTATCATCTGCAAACAACAATTGATTCAACTCCCACTCATTTTCATTCCCATCTACAAACTACAATTCGGGACCAAGCACTCGAGCATTTACCTCTCTTACCACTCCATCCATATACAAATTGAACATCCACGGTAATATCACACATCCCTGTCTCAACCCCACTATCACTGCAAACCACTCACTTTCTTCATTCCCCCCCTAACACAAGCTTTACTGCCCACATATAAACTCTTCACTGTTCGTAACAATCTACCACCAGTTCCATATAATATCAAAACATTCCACATTGCATCTCTATCAACTCTATCATATATATATATATATATATATATATATATATATATATATATATATATATATATATATATATATATATATATATATATATGTATTCTATCTATCTACCTTGGCTGTTTCCCCCTTTAATTGGGGGGTAACCGACATCAAAGAAAGAAAACAATAAGGGGATTACTTTGCTCTATGGGCAATGACGAGGGAGCTAGCGACCGTTCAGATGGCACTGCTGGAGTGCCACAGCCTTTCCTCCCGGCTCTTCCACAACCTGTGTCGCTTCACAACTGCCAACTCCTCCTACTGCCCCTACCACAAGGCCAGCTCTGTAAGATGCAGCCCCATGGTAAAAGCAGATGCCCATCAGAGCTGCGTCACAATCGCTCGCCACTCATTCCTATTTCTAGCACGCTCGCTTGCTTCCCTGACATCCATCCTCCTATCATTCAGGGCTCTCCTTACTGCATCCATCCATCCAAACCTAGGCCTCCCTCTAGCATTTCTCCCATCACCTCTCGCATTCATCACCTTTTTCAGCAGTCTTTCATCATCCATCCTTTCCACATGGCCATACCATCTCAGAACATTCATATCTACTTTGGCTGCAATTTCTCTCCTCACACCCGTTCTTGCTCCCACCACTTCATTCCTAACCCTATCCAACCGAGATACATCAATCATACTCCTCAGGTATTTCATCTCAAACACATTTAGTTTCCGTCTCTCACTTACTTTCATACCCCATAACTCTGATCCATACATCACAGTTGGCACAACCACTTTCTCATACAAAATTTTCTTAACATTCATTTCCAACCCTCTATTCTTCATCACTCCTTTCAACGCACCCAACACTTTACATTCCTCATTCACTCTGTGACACACATCTGCTTCCACTCCACCATTTGCAGCTATAACCGAGCCTAAATACTTAAACTGATCAACTTCCTGAAGTGTCTCTCCATTCAACATAACATTCAATCCAGCACCATCCTCATTTCTTGTACACCTCATAACCTTACTCTTTCCCACATTCACTCGCAACTTCCTTCTCTTACACACCCTTCCAAATTCTGACACTAATTGACACTGCTTTTCCTCTGAATCTGCCACCACCACAGTATCATCTGCCAACAGCAACAGATTCAGCTCCCACTCGTTATCATCCCCATCTACCATTCTCAAACCTCGACCACGCACTCGCTCATTCACCTCTCTTACAACTCCATCAATATACAAATTGAACAGCCATGGTGACATCATACATCCCTGTCTCAGTCCCACACTCACTGGAAACCACTCACTCAATTCATTCCCTACCCTAACACAAGCTCCACTGTCCTCATACAAACTCTTCACTGCATGCAACAATTTACCATTTATTCCATATAAGCTCAAAACATTCCACATTGCCTCTCTATCAACTCTATCATACGCTTTCTCCAGATCCAAAAATGCAAAATACACATCCTTACCCTTTGCTAAATATTTCTCACATAACTGCCTAACTATACAAATTTGATCTATACAATCTGAACCTCTCCTAGAACCACTCTGCACTTCCGCGATCACATTTTCTGTCTTATCCCTAATCCTATTAACTAGTATCCTATCATACACTTTTCCTACCACACTCAACAAACTTATACCCCTAAAATTACTGCATTCATACACATCTCCCTTACCTTTGTATCGGGGCACTATACAAGCAATCACCCATTCCACTGGCACCATTGACAACATAAAGCATATATTAAACACTCTCACTAACCATTCCAATGCAGTCACACCCCCTTCTTTCAACATCTCCGCTCTCACACCATCCATTCCAGGTGCTGTACCTGCTTTCGCTTCATACATTGCCTTTTTCACCTCCTCTCTTGTAATCTCTCTCTCATTTTCATCTCCCATTACTGGCACTTGAACACCCCTCACTGCCACTAGAGCTGCCTCTCTATCTTCCTCAACATTCAGCAAGCACTCAAAATATTCTGCCCATCTTTCCCTTGCATCGGTCCCTCTTAACATCTATCCATTCATATCTTTCACTGTCTCTTCCATCCTCGATCCACCCTTCCTTACTCTCTTCACTTCTATCCAAAACTTTTGTTTATTCTCCTCATATGACCTTCTAAAATCCTGTCCCCACCTAACATTTGCCAACCTCTTCTCTCTCTCTCTCTCTCTCTCTCTCTCTCTCTCTCTCTCTATCTATATATATATATATATATATATATATATATATATATATATATATATATATATATATATATATATATATATATATATATATATATATATATATATATATATATATGTATATATATATATATATATATATATATATATATATATATATATATATATATATATATATATATATATATATATATATATATATATATATATATATATATATATAGACCAAGTATTTTTACTTGTATGCATACTGAAAACTAGAAATGGAAATGCACTGCAATGTTCTTAGTAATAAAAGAAATGAAAGAAACTATCCTGTGCATATTATATCCCCTGATCACCCACCTCCCAAAAAATTCCTGGTGCATTTGCAGTAATCATATGCAATGCAAATGCACATGTGTTAGCATACAAAGGCCACTCCGGAAATTCCATTTGATATGCATTAGTTTGGTCTGTAGGGAAATCAAAAGTCTGATTTTCATTGTTTCTTTTTGTCTCTGCAGCCTCGTGATGAGTTCTTATGCAAGTTATGTTAATTTATATCATGGGGTACATGTTACCTTTGACCTCTCTTGACCTTATTAACATGAACTTGGGAAAACAAACGAATTTATAAATCAAAAAGGTCTAAATCAACATCACGGACAATATTTTTTGGAATTCATGTGCTTTATTAACAGCTCTTCTTTCATTACACACACACACACACACACACACACACACACACACACACACACACACACACATACACACACACACACACACACACATACACGAACGCACGCACGCACATACACACACACAAATATATATGTGTGTGTGTGTGTGTGATTACCCACAATTAGGTAATCACACACACACACACACATATATATTTGAAAATGCTTGCAGATAATGCAAAATTTGAGAAAACAGTAAAAGACCAGAACAATGATAGGAAACTTAAAGAAGACCTAAATAGTACATAGAAGTGGTCAAACAAATGGCTAATGAGATTTAGTAGACGCAAAAGTTAGTACATGGAAACTAATGAAAATGGCCGCAAGGGTATGGAGGTCTAGTTTTGAATACAGAACTCAATTAGCAAGCACAAAACTTCAAGAGACTTATAAAGAAAGGGATCTAGGGATACTCTTATTGACAGACTTGTATCCAGAAATGCATATAAATGGAATAGTAAAGGCTGCATATGGTTTCTAAGCTAATGTAAGGTTGGTCTCCAGGTACATTAACATAGTAATGTTTAGAAATATTTATGTATCTTATGTGAGGCCAAACCTTGAATATATAGCACCCTTTAGGAATTCATACTAAGTAACAAAGATACGCAATCTCAATTATGAGGAGAGGTCTAATGAGTTAAGACTTACCATAACTTGTAAGCTACAAGGTAGAGGAGGGAATATGGTGATGATTTTTGAACTCTGTGATTTTGACAAGAGTTATCAGAGAACTATACTTCGATATGGGTGATTCTTAAACTAAAAGTCATAATTTGAAGCTTCTTAAGAAAATTTCTTTGCAAGATGTAGGGAAGTACTTTTTTAGTTAAGGAACACATGAAGAATAGAACTCGCTAAGTGAGGAACCGGTAAATGCTAAATATAATCATAGTATTAAGGACAAATATGATAAGTATCATTTAGTAAAAAAAATAAAACTGATCAG
The DNA here is from genome assembly GCA_037179515.1 of Halocaridina rubra. Taxonomy (NCBI): domain Eukaryota; kingdom Metazoa; phylum Arthropoda; class Malacostraca; order Decapoda; family Atyidae; genus Halocaridina; species Halocaridina rubra. Next base: position 57,338 of record JAXCGZ010008062.1, read on the forward strand.
GAGACAGGGACTTACGAGTATAGGACTTTTTTACGTGAACACATCACACAGATGAAGTAATCTGACTGCTACAAGGAGTTGCAGGAAGTATTTACAGTAGAAAATACTCCACCCCCTCAGACTGCAGAGATAAGAGATCATGTGCCAGTTTTAAAGAACACTGTCTTTTCATCTACACAGGTATACAAAGCGTAAATGGAGTTAGATGTCCAAAGAGCTAAGGGTCCTGATGGCATACCCCCTTACTTGCTAAGGTGGTATGGTGCCCGTATTTTAACATGGTTTCAAAGAAGGTAGATTTAAAGTAACAAACTTATTAGATTTTTATGAAGAGGTAAGCCAGATCTTATCAGAAAGAGAGGCTGGGCAGACTGCATATTCTTAAGTTTTCATAAGGTGTTCAATACGGACCTACATGGAAGACTTATTAAGAAGTTGCAAGTAAAATCAAGAATAGGTGAAAATTTCTTGGAATGAAAAGAATCTTACTTTGAAGGAAGGGAACAAAGGGTTAGAGTAAGGCACTCAGTGTCTGATATGAGAAAGGTTAGTAACGGGATGCTACAGGGTTCAGCTAGAATGCCATTTTTGTCCTTGAGTAAATGACCTACTGGAATCTGTAAATGCATTTATGAATAAAATTGCAGATGATGCAAAGACTGTATAGAGTGTAAAATACGAGAATAATGACAAAGTACCTCAGGAAGACCTAAATAGTCTGCACGAGTGATCAGAAAAGTGGCTAATGAAATTCAATACTTCAAAAGGTACAAGTGCAGGATGGCCCAAGTTTGGGTATTCAACAGCAAGTGCAGAAGTTCAAGACAAAGAAAATGAGAGAGACTTGGGAATAAACATAATGACAGATTTATCTTCAGATGCGCATATAAATGGTATAGTAAGGGCTGCATATGCTTTTTTTTAGCAAATGTATGGTAGCCTTCAGACACATGGAAAAGGGAATGTTCAGAGATATTTGAGTAACTTATGTAAGGCCAAAGCTTGAATATGTATCACCCTTTTGGAATCGAAACTTGAAAAACATATAAATAAGCTGGAAAACGTTTACAGACATGCTACAAAACTAGTGCCAGAAATACGCAATCTCAGTTATGTGGAGGGGTTGAGGGAATTAGACTTACCATCACTCAAAACTGGAAGAATGAGTTGGGATATAGTTACGGTTTTTAAATTTCTTTGTAGTTTTGACAGGGTGAATAAGCATCTATATTTAGATGTGGCTGGCACTAGAATTAGAGGTCATAATTCGAAGGTTCGAAATAAAACTTCTTTGCAGGATGAAAGGAAGTACTTTTTTAAAACAAGTATAGTTGATGATTGGAATTCGCTAAGCAAAAAAGTAGTTAATGTAGACTGCTTTCATAGTTTGAAGGACAAATATGATAAGTATCAATAAGTATAAAGATGGAACCGACCATGAGACAAGAAACTATGAGCATAAGGCTCTTTCCCGTAAGCATATTAGGCAATTACAATTAGATAATTACATGCATACATAAACAATGGGTGCAATCCCCTTTATGAGAAGGTGGCCATTCAATGCACACAATCACCAGTACCTAATGCATCTTGATCACTACTCTGAGCTCCTTGGAGATAAGGGGCTGGTACAATCGCTCCCAACCATCCTGATTGTGTCATACACAGGGTAAGTGGGCAAGGATCTTTTGCTGTTGGGCCAAACATTTGCAGCTAGTTTACCCTCACCGCTTCATCTCATTGCAGCTCCTCCCACGATTCACCGTCCTAATTTACTGTGATAGCATGTGAGAGAAATCTCTTTGGCTCTTGTTAACTATAAACAATCTTTCTCCATTCCTTCCAATCTCTTGCACTTTATTTTCCCCACTCTACTGATGTACCACGTGCATCCAATGCACTTTTCACCACTCCATTTAACTTATTCTAGGTTTTCCTTTAGGCCTAACTGAAATTACTTCTGCTCTCCACGCTCTCTTGCTAGTCGTTCATCATTCAATTTTTCCGCTTAACCAAGACATCTCAATATATATATATATATATATATATATATATATATATATATATATATATATATATATATATATATATATATATATATATATATATAGAGAGAGAGAGAGAGAGAGAGAGAGAGAGAGAGAGAGAGAGAGAGAGAGAGAGAGAGAGAGAGAGAGAGAGAGAGAGAAATAAACTATATTTTATGTGCATTTAATTAGTGCTGTCATTATTGCTTTATATTCCACTTTGATAAATAAATACAAGTAGTTATTGAGGACCCTGATTTCTTTAAATAAAATAAATGCCATTACGGATTCTCTCTCTCTCTCTCTCTCTCTCTCTCTCTCTCTCTCTCTCTCTCTCTCTCTCTCTCTCTCTCTCTCTCTCTCTCTCTCTCTCTCTCTCTCTCTCTCTCTCTCTCTCTCTCTCTTGCTTTCAGTGTCCCTTATTCCATTTCGTGTTCTTTCATTAGTGTGCAAGCAAGGACGCAGTAATGAACGTAAGACATTATCACTGAAGCCTCTTTGAAGATGCAATAACTGAGAGCTCAATAGGTAGGGCTCAAGTTAGAGTCTAAAGATGGTATTTCCCCCACCCAAGAAATATATTCCAAATGAAAACTTATGCTGCTTGCGCGCGCACATGCACGCACACACACACACACACACACACACACACACACACACACACACACACACATATTGTGTTGCTTGTAGAGTTACTGCTTATATGTGAAAGAATATAACACAGAGAAAGAGAGAGATAATTACTTATCACCTGCCTAATCGCTTTTTATATTCATCAACTAAAGAAATAAAAACTAAATTTTGTATTTTACACAATCTCTCTCTCTCTCTCTCTCTCTCTCTCTCTCTCTCTCTCTCTCTCTCTCTCTCTCTCTCTCTCTCTCTCTCTCTCTCTCTCTCTCTATCTATCTATCTATCTATCTATCTATCTATCTATCTATCTATCTATCTATCTGTCTATCTATCTCTGTCTATCTGTCTATCTATTTATCTATCTATCTCTTCTCATACACACTATACCTGTATTCCCCTTTTTAATCTCCTTTTCCCACTATCCTAGTTCTATTCTCCGCCCCTGTCATCATGTCCTCCTCTAAAAGCAATCTGTAATTGTCCATCAAGGGTCGATGGATCCATTCTCTCCTAATCTATTTCGCTTCGCTTATTTTTATAGTTTTTATTTAAGTAGGGCAACACCTACTACTATGTGTGATTACCTAATTGTGATTACCTAATTGTGTTTACGGGAAAGATCCCAAAGCT
>JAXCGZ010008063.1:0-10000 GCA_037179515.1 Halocaridina rubra
ATTCCCTCCCTGAGCTGCTTTTTTTTCCACTTTTGAAAAGTTGAATTTGTACCTCAGGAGCAGCGATTTCTGATTCCATCTTGGAATTAATTAAGAGTGTGGGAATTGCACTGAGATTGCCAACAATTTTACTAAAAATCAAGTCTAAGTCACTGCCTTAGCTCATGCAGTGTATGTATTACTCTTAAATTGGCAACACTCCAATTAAGAATAAATGCCTCATTTAGGTTTGAGAAATGCTTTACTTTGGCAACACTGCTACTCAGAATTAAGTCTATGATTTTAAATTTAGGCTTGAGACTTACTCTCATATTGGCAACACTGCGCGGCTAATACTTGATTATGACTAACGTAAGAATAGTTCTATAGACTTTATTAGTTAAATTATCCCTATTTATAAGTTGTACAAGTTGTGTGGACAGTTTCCTTGTGCGCTAATCTAAATTCACTCTTGTGTACATGTCTTCTCGCCTTTTTAAATTCTACACTGTGTATTCTTTTCTCTGCATTGTAAGGTGTGCTTAGAATTCGTACATTATAGGTATGCACCAACTTATGCACACTTTTCTTTTGTAATAAAAGGTGCAAACTTCCACTTGCAGGAAATTATGTACACTCTTTTCGTGCGTTAAGCAGTTTGCACAAAGCTCTGTACATTTCCACGTGCGTTACATAGTTTAAATTAAATTATGCATACGTCTTGTGTGCATAGTGTGCACTCATCACGTGCACTAACCTTTTACACTCTCCTTGTGCGTTAAGCGAGGTGCACGTGTTTTTAAAAGATGGCCTACTTGTTCTCTCTCTTGTTTTCTAAAATCTGTGTACTCGTGTGTGCTCCAGATTATGATGACTTTCTATGATTTTTATTCACGTATTTGAATAAACAGTGTGCAATAGTGCACCATACTGCGATATGTTTATATATCCTAGACGATGTGCATTCTTCTGTGCACTAATACACTTTCTGATTGTTCTGTATAGCTACACGAATAAACGATGCACAAATGTGTACACAGAGTAAGCATAATTTTCGTTGTTGCTAGACAGTGTGCACACTTTTGTACAGATTAAACACTTTTCAAATAAACTCTGCACATGCTTACGCAAAATGAGTACAATTTCTGTTGTTATTTAAATGCTCACTTATTAGTAGCAAGCTCTGTACACTCTTGTACGATTATAAACGGTGCGTATCCTCACACAAAATGAGTCACTTTTTCAAGTATTTCCGATGATGGGCACTTGTGTGACGCAAACTTTGTACACCTCATGTGTTCTATCCAGTTATTCTTCGCGCCTGCATTTGTATTTAAGATTGCATACACTCTTGCGTTCTTGGCGATGTGCACCATTGTGTGCACCATAATAAACGGTCCATACGTTTATACAAAACTGTTTTTTTTTTCCAGATGCGTGACTAAATGGTGCACATGAGACTGAATATATTTTCTTGTGTGCTGTGGACAACATGAACCCTGTGAGCACTAACATGTACACACTATATGTTTTTCATGTGCAAATTCCATAAGGGTGCTGCATATTCAAGCTTTGGCCTCGCATAATTCATGTACATATTTCTGATCATTTCCTTGCCATATGATTGAAGGCCACCCTTATATTTACTACGAAAGCAAATAGACAAGCCTGCCAATAAATTTACCGTTAGGTTTTTTAAGTTTATAGATTGTTGAAGTTCCTGTGCTGCTGTTGACTGCCAAAATATGGGTCTTTTTGCTCTATTGTTCATTCTTTTTACATTACATTTTTAAATACTGAATCTACTAGTTGCTATGATATTTAAAATGAATTGCAAATTTTATTGATATTTGAATTATACATGACCAAATAAAGACTGTAATGTTTAATAACTGCAGTATCATTGGGAGTGCCCAAGTGTACATGTCCCCATGGACAGTTATTTGATTAATAAAAATAAAAAAATACGGGATATTTAAGTCTACCTGACATTCCCAATCTCAATTTTCGTCTTTTACTCTCTTCACAATTTTTGCATCGTCCTCAAAGATATTTGAATATGCATTTATAGACACACACACAACCCTCTTCTTTTCTAAGATTGGGCTTACCTAATCATAAGATTCCAGTAATTTTGTTGGTGTAGAGCTGCTTTATCTGGAATTACTAAATGATGAAGGACTTCAAGTGAGGAGAAATGTGTGTGGGTTTTTATTTCAGTAGTTTTTCCTTAACTTTGCAACCTATGGTAGTCAAAGAAACTGATCCACCACTTAGAACTCTGTGTCTCTCCTATTTTAAAGATAGATACATCGTTCGCATGTTTCGAGTGTCTTTCCTTTTTTAATGAGTGTGAAATCGAGACAAGCAAAAAGAAAAAAAAAACTGCCCTTATCCTTCAATAAAGGCCCGGGCACGAGAATGCGTTAAGAGGAAGGAAAATAAAGAGGTTATGCAAAAGGCAGAGATGAAGTTATAATACACAAAGGAAAAGGACAGACTGAAAAATAGTCAATGTACTGAGGACCAAGGGATATGGAGGATTAGGCCCTGAGATGACGATAGATCTGCTTTTTGAAGGAAGATAGGTCATAAGAATTTGGAGAGACAGAAGGAGAAAGAGAGTTCCAGAGTCTGCAGGTAGATGGGAAAAAGCAATCGCTGCACCGACCAATCCGGGAGCTAAAAATCGCCACACAGTACCTGTGAGACGAGGCCGCTTGGCGAGTGTTACATAGCCTCGGCAGTGAGGGAGGAATGTAACTCACCAACTCATCAGAGCAGCGATGAAAGTAGTAGTGATAGAAAAGAGAGAGGGATGATACCTTACAGCGAAGAGAGAAAGAACCTAGATTAGAAGTAAGGGAAGAATCATTAATGAGCCTGACTGCCTTGGCTTCAACCCTATCAAGGTGATAAGTATAAGAAGAAGCACTCCAGGTGTGTGAGCAGTATTCTAAGCAGGGACAGATAAGACCTTTATATATTTTAAGTAACTATAAAAAGGAAAAGTAATAATGAAAACAAAACAGAACCCCCAATTTTTTTGGACGCAGATTCAGAACTTTGGATTATGAGATTCCTCCAAGGCAAGAATTAGAGGCTATATGCATTCCCAATATGTTGATAGAATTAATAGAGCAAGTTTCCTTGGTTTCGAGAACAATAGTGCTATAAGGAGGAGAAGAAGATAGATATATAGCCAGAATCTGTGTATTAGAGGCATTAAATTTAACTAAATTTTGGGTGCCGCACTCATTTACCCTCTGCAAATCAGAGTTGAGGGTAAAAGAAAGGGTGATACGAGATTGATTACGAGTAGCAGAGGAAGGTTGTGAAGAAAAGGGAGAGGAAAAGTGAAGGGTAGAATAGTCAGTAAAGGTGTGAAGAAGAGAGGACGATGGGGATTGTAGAAAATCATTGACGAAGAAAAGGAACAGATTAGGTGAAAGAACAGAGCCCTGAGGAACACCACCGATAACAGGGAATGGGCTAGATGTTGCACCATCAACAATCACAGATATAACACGGTCAGAAAGAAAACTGGAATTAAGAGAACAGAGAGAAGGGAGTTTTACCAGTAGAGCCTTGTGCCAGACTCTGTCAAAAGCCTTAGAGATATCAAGGGCAACTACAAAGTATTCCCTATGGTTCCTCAGAGAAGATGACCATACATGAGTGAAATATGACAGGAGGTCACCAGTGGATCTTGCCTTGTGGAAGCCGTACTGGTAATCAGTGATAAGTGAGTTAAATTCAAGGCAATCTGAGAAGTGAGCATTGAGCAAAGTTTCGAAAACTTTCGAAATAGAAGAGGTTAGGGCAATAGGTCGGTAGTTTGAAGAAATAGAGCAGTCACCCTTCTTAGGAACAAGTTGAAATAGAACATGCTTCTGAGGTGAAAGAGACAGCAAAGAAAGGGAGCCAGTTCATCTGCTAACTCCTTAAGGAACCTTGCAGGGATACCATCGAGACCAGGTACCTTGTTTGTCTTTAGAGAGCAAAGAACCTTATGAACTTTGCATTAAGAAAGGATAAGGGAGGGTATAGGGTTAGAGAGGGGTAGAGGCTGAGGGACAGGTGTGCTGGAATCAGTTATGGAAAAATGAGAACCAAAGAGAGTAGCTTTGTCAGTGGGAGAGCAAGCTATAGAACCATTAGAATGAATGAGAAGGGGATAGCTTGAGTTACAGAGGTTTTTGGTTAATGACCAGAAACATTTGTCAGTGGGAGAGGTGTTAAGGTCATCAACTTTCCTTCTTATAAAGGAAGCCTTAGACCTTCGAATCTGAGCATTACAGCAATTCCTAGCTAAACTAAAAGCAGAATTTAAATCAGAAGGAAAGGCTTGGTAAGACCAGTGTGCCAGATTCCTGGCTGAGTAGCCAAGGAGCAGGCACGGTCAAACCAAGGTTTAGGGGGAGAGAAAGTTCTCATAGAGAAGGGCATGTATACCTCCATTCCCGAGGTTACGATCTCGGCAACTTTTAAGGCTACCTTTTCAGGGTTGTGGGACCGAAAGCAGTAGTCAACCCATGGAAAGTCGAAGTCAAAGAAGAGGTTATGCAAATCTTCATGATGGGTACACTCAAAGTGCCAAAGGTGGCACTGAGTAGGAGGGATTGGTGGAGGGGGAGCGAAAATGGAAGAGATTGAGATCACAGAGTGGTCAGATTAACCAAGAGGTGAAAGCATAGAATAAGAGTGGTTTGAAAGGTTAAAAGTAAGAAACAGGCCAAGAATGTTGTATGCATGTTCGTGCCGATCAGGAACACAGGTAGGATGTGTGATAATTTGCTCCAGATAGTGAGTAATAGAGAAAACAAGGGCCTCACTTCGTCCAACATCAGTGTGAGAAGAATTAAGCCACTTACTGTGGTGTACATTGAAGTCTCCAATATAGAGAACTTTGGCATATGGAATGCTCCCCCCCAATTCCAGGGACTTCTCAAATATGAAGTATAGTGCTACAGATAATAGTACAGCACATTTCTTAAGTACATTTGAGGGTGTATTATCAGGCTCCATAGCATTATGAACATCGAATTCACACTAGGCTTTGCATCCTTTTGTAGTTGAAAAGAGAATGTTCTATGATGCTTGCCCATATTCTATCATCTCTGCAGTATGAGGAGTGGGGGTATTTTCTATTGTAATTATTGACTGAAATTCCTTGTTCTTTCATCATTGTCAGTAAGGCTTCATTCTGCCATTTCCAATTTTATAACTTGCTTTTTGACCTTCAGTTTCCCTCTAACAAGGCTGTGGAATGGTTTTGAATTTTCCTTAGATCTCCTTGTAATTACCCTGATATGCCCTCTCAGCATCTCATCTTTTACTTATAGTTTTCTTATTAAAAGGTTAGACATTTATATTTTTTCCTAATTTTTATGCCTATTCCAACGTTTGTCTCTTAACTCATTTGCCCTCTTGCATTCATTATCGAGCCATTTCTCTTTATTATTATTATTTCATATTTTGATGGGTGATATGCAACAGCTATCTACCATCATATTCCTCTCAAAAGATTTGTACATCTGCACAGAGTTTTTGAAGATGGTCCCCCATACAATATGGCAAATTTTCGTTAATACTCTAATAGACTCCTTTTGAATAGTTCTTTCTCATTTCCTTTTCGGCTCACCTCCCTACTCTCAGGCAGAACATTTTCGATGATGTACTACATCAATACTATGCAGTGGTCACTTTTTCCATTTGCGGATCATATTACCAGTATCCAAAAGATTATCTGTGAATATTTGATCTAGCAGTGCTGGTTCATCTCCTTCCCTGGTCTTTGTTGGCTCTAGTACATGTTGGCACACAGTTTTCTTCAGTGTGGCCACATGACTATTTTAGTGTCTCCACGATTAAAATCACTCATAATTAATATCCTACAGTTTTTTCACGTTCTATTTTTACAACCGGATTTATCTTTTATAGTGTGTATATATTGCTTCAGTTTGGGTACACTAGAAGAATTTGGTGATAATTTGTTAGGATGCGTGGAAAAAGGAAGTTGTGGGTAAATGCTGGTAAAAGTTAAGTCAGTAGATGTGGAAGCAGGTTTAATGTTGGCAGACTGAATGTGAGAGTGAATGGGGAGATGCTTGAGGAAGCTAGCAAGGAATGAACAAGTGTATCTGATAGTATGTCAAAGAGTGAAGGCAGCAAGTTAATATCTAGTTGTAATGAAAGTGTGATGAGAAACAGGTATTTAGGAATGAATGCATAGAGCAGATTATATGAAAGTGTGTTTATGCCTACTATGCTTTATGGAGAGGCAACTTGGAATGCAAAAGTGGATGAAAAGAACACAAGTTGAATGTAATGGAGATGAGGTATTTGAGATGCATGATTGGTATAATTAGAAAAAATAGTGAGGCAGAAAACAGGTATTGAAAGAAAGCTGTCAGAGAAGTTAAATCAGAGAGTATTGAGATGGTGTGGACACATGGAGGATGAGTGGTAAATGACTAACAATGAAAGTGTTGAGTGCAGAATTTATTGGAATAATGCCAAAAGGAAGATCTAAACTGTGTAGCTTGATGGGGTGAAAAGAGCAGTGGATGAATGTGATATGTCATTTTAGCAGAGAAGAGTAATTGCGAGAGATAGGAGTGAATGGAGAATGATAGTGTATAGGTGATGCAAACCAAAAGCATCTGCTAGAACAGTTTACCAGTATGGCAGATGTGGAGGTTGTCATGATTTGGGGGGTAATTGTAACAACACTTTATCTCCAAGGAGCTAGGAGGAGTGATTTAGGTAAGTATGGCTTATGGTTATTGTGTGGTCATTGACTCAGCTACACCCCTTAGAAGGAAATTGTGGCCATTGATATTAAAAGAATTATATCCATATTGCTCTCATACAGTTCTTGTCTCTCTTGATTCCTTAATGGACTATATACTATAGCTGTTATCATGCTGTTTGAACCCTTATTTACGGCAAGTGACAATAAGCTCTTGAAGTCACTTCCTATAGCAATATTTGATTCTTAAACCAGGGGCCTCTTACTTGCAAACACCACCATCCCTCCACCAGTCCTTTCAGATCTCACAGATCTCATTATTTTGTAGCCCTTAGTAAAAACTGCAACACTGTATATATCTTTATTTAATCTTGTCTCTGTAATTACTATTATATCTGCCTTAATATAGAGTATACTATCCTTTATTTCTACTGCTTTACCAAGTAAAACTTCACCATTTAAGTACAGTAACTTTATTAATGTTACATCCCTTGCTTTCCTAACAATTCTGTATCACCCCATTGATTGAATTATACATGACTCAAAGATTTCCCTTCTCTTCTTCATTTATTCCCTCATTTTTCCAAACAGCTGCTTGTAACCAGCTTTTTTTTTTTATGTTTTTGCATCTCTTCCTTTGTTCTGTAAGGTCGAATGAATATTGCCGTCCAATCTTGGATTTTTTGCTCTTCAGTAATTGTTTTCATGTGTCGTTTATATCAAAGATTACTTTAATATTTCTAGTCCTTCCCTCCCCAACGTACTTACCAAGTTGGTGATGCTTATAGGATTATCTATAGACCACGTAATACTCCAAGCTGCAATATCACTTCTAAAACCCTGGCCTTATGATGTTTATATCTCCCCTGGCATTTTGACTTTTGAGGTTCACATATGCCTGAGATTATCATTATCTTCTCAGTGACAAATAATTGTTTAATCAAAGGTCTTACTGTCTCGATAGTAACCTCTTTCAGTTTTTTATTGTTGTTCTCCAGTACCGCCTCTTACACTGCCTCTTCTACAGCCATATTTCTTTTTATTGCATCTGAGAACGTTTTGGTAATAATCTCTTGGTTTGTATTCACCGCCTAAAAATCTCTTCTGAACTGTTAGTTATTTTCCTTTACTTGGACATTCTAAGCTGCTATTTCAGCTTTTTCAGAAGATATCGATCCACTAACTTTAGTTCATTTAAGCCATGGCCCAACTCTTGTTATTATCTTTGTTTCGAAATTTTGCTTTGTATGTATACACGTACGCATCATATATATATTGTGCACATATATGACTACATAATATTCTATTAATAACGATAATAATATGAACACATTACGTCACGAGGGATTTGACCCTCAAGGGGGGTTTACACGGTCAAACGGTTCGTCGAACGCGGTTCGACAGAGAAGTGTTTGAAGTGATGTTCGAAAGTGTGAACGGGGTATTTGGTTGTCGAACACGTTCGACAAACGTGTTGGACAACCAAATACCCCGTTCACACATTCGAACATCACTTCAAACACTTGTCTGTCAAACCGCATTCGACGAACCATTTGACCGTGTAAACAGCCCTTAAGACTTTGAGAATCTATATTCTGAGGTCAGATCTGCTACTGAACCAGTCCCACAGTACTCGCGGTTGGAACAAGTCACAGAAACCCCCACGATTTTCACACGGAGACTTTATAGTGAATTCTACAGATTCCCTCTACCCAGCTGCTGCACTCATCTCAGTGATATCCTTTGAGTGTACACTTTCTCATATTTACTGGGTTTATATTTTCCATCATTTTAGCCCGCAATAAAACTTGTAAGCAGTATAAACACATTAGCCCGTAATAAAACTTGTAAACTGTATAAACACATTAGCCCGTAATAACACTTGTAAACAGTATAAACACATTAGCCCGTAATAACACTTGTAAACAGTATAAACACATTAGCCCGCAGTAACACTTGTAAACAGTATAAATACATTAGCCCGTAATAACACTTGTAAACAGAATAAATTCATTAGCTAGTAATAATAACTGCAAACAGTATAAACAAGGCATCTGGTCCCGATGGTATCCCTGCAAGGTTCCTTAAGGAGTTTGCAGATGAACTGGCTCCTGTGCTTTGCCGTCTTTTTCGCCTCATTCTGTCAACCAGTATCTATCCTTCATCTTGGAAGCATGCTCTAGTTCAACCTGTTCCTAAGAAGGGTGACCACTCTATTCCTTCTAACTACCGACCTATTGCTCTAACCTCCTCTATTGCTAAAGTTTTCGAAACTTTGCTCAATGCTCACTTCTTGAAACGCCTTGAATCTAACTCACTTATCTCCGATCACCAGTACGGCTTCCGCAAGGCAAGATCCACTGGTGATCTCCTGTCCTATCTTACTCATGTATGGTCATCTTCTCTGAGGAACTATGGGGAATCCTTTGTCGTCGCCCTTGATATCTCTAAGGCTTTTGACAGAGTGTGGCACAAGGCTCTGTTGGCCAAACTCCCTGCCTATGGCTTTACCCCTTCTTTCTGTTCTCTGATTTCCAGTTTTCTTACTGACCGTTCTATATCTGTAGTTGTTGATGGCGCGACATCTAGCCCTTTCTCTGTTTCCAGTGGTGTTCCACAGGGCTCTGTTCTTTCACCTACTCTCTTCCTTCTCTTCATTAATGATCTTCTACAATCCCCATCTTCCTCTCTTCTTCATGCCTTTGCCGATGATTCTACCCTTCACTTTTCCTCTGCCTTTTCTTCACAACCTTCATCTGTTACTCGTAATCAATCTCGTATCACTCTTTCTTCTACTCTTAACTCCGATTTGCAGAGAGTATCTGAATGGGGCACTCAAAATTTAGTTAAATTCAATGCCTCCAAGACACAGTTTCTGGCTATCTCTTTATCTTCTTCTCCTCCTGATAACCCTATTGTCTTCGAAACTAATGAAATTTACCCTCTTAACTCTATCAATATATTAGGAATCCATATAGCCTCTAACTTGTCTTGGGGGAATCACATAATCCAAATTTCTAAATCTTCATCCAAAAAATTGGGGGTTTTGTTTCGTTTTCGTTATTACTTTTCCTCATTGCAATTACTTAAAATTTACAAAGGTCTTATCCGCCCATGCTTAGAATACTGCTCACACATCTGGGGTGCTTCTTCCTTTACTTATCTTCTTGATAGGGTTGAATCAAAGGCAGTCAGACTCATTAATGATCCTTCTCTTACTTCTAACCTGGATTCTCTCTCTCTTCGCCGTAAGGTATCTTCCCTTTC
>JAXCGZ010008063.1:22500-27500 GCA_037179515.1 Halocaridina rubra
GGATTAGCTGGTTAGGCAGTAGAATTAAAAGATAGGATTCACAACAGGAAGGCAAATATAGTAGCAGTTACAGAGACTAAGTTGATTGAGGACATAAACACTGTCACAGTTTTTCCTAAGGGCTTCAGAATATTAAGGGTTGAAAGATCTGAGAGGACTGGTGGAGGGATAGCACTGCTCATAAGTGAAAGGATTCAGGTTGAAGAAATAAACTTTGCTATAGAAAGTGAGTTCAAGGAATTTCTTGTTGCTCACATAAATACTGGGTTAGAGAGCATTATGATAACTGTTGTATATAACCCACCAAGGAACCAACATAGGCTAGAACTTAATGAGGAAACTCATATAGGTACTATTGAAGTCATAAGCTCAGTTGTTAACATGGCACGGGAGAGAAAATGTAGGATTTGATTATGGGAGATTTTAATCATAAAGAGATAGATTGGATAAATCTTGACCCACACAATGGTTAGGAATCATTTGAGGAAAGATTCCTAGATTGCATACAAGGGAATTTCTTACACCAACATGCACTGTAACCAACGAGGGCCAGGGATGGGGATGAACCATCACTAATTGATCTAGTAATCACAGAAATGATATTGGATATTGAAAAAATTGAGTATGAACCACCAATTGGATAGAGTGACCACTGTGTGTTGTTAATGGAGTATATCATTGAAGATGTTCTGCCTGAGAGTAGAGGCACTGAGGACATGAGGAGGAACTATCCGAAGGGAGATTACATCAAAATGAATGAGCTTATAGCAATTATTGACCGGAGAACCTTATTTTCCGACAAACCGGTACAAGAAATGTACAACATCTTTTGTGAGAAATATGGGAAGATAGTAGATTGCTGCATACCTGTCACCAAAGTTGGTGTAATCCATGCCAAAGAGAAATGGTTCAATAATGAGTGTAAAAGAACTAAGGAGTGGGGAGACAAATGCTGGAAAAGGTATAGGAGGTGAAAAAACATAAATGCCTGGCAAACCTACAAAAGAACAAGAAATGATTACCTAAGTAAAAGAAGAGAGGCAGAGAGAGACTATGGAAGGTACATCACCAGGAAGGCCATAGAAAATCCCAAGCTTTTCCACAGCTTTATCAGTGGAAAACTGAAGGAAAAAGAACAGGTTTTAAGGCTAAAGAGAGCGGATGGAAACATCACTAAGATGGATGAAGAGATCTGCAAAGAATTGGACAAGGAGTTTCAGACAGTATTTATAGTAGAAAATACCCCTCCCCCTCAGTTTGCAGAGATAGAAGCTCATGTCCCGGTAGTAGAGAACATCAACTTTTCAGCCACAGAGGTATGCAAAGTGCTGATGGAGTTAGATATCTATAAAGCTACAGGTCCTGATGATATATCCCCTCATGTACTTCAAAAATGCTCAAACTCAATATCAGTGGCAATAATTATTATATTCAAAAGGTCACTGGAGTCCGGGGAGATTCAAAGATGCTGGAAACAAGCGAACGTGATACCTATCTTCAAAAAGGGAAGGAGGGATACGGCTCTAAACTGTAGACCTGTTTCCTTGACCAGCATAGTTTGCAAAGTTATGGAGAAACTACTAAGGAAACATATCTCTCTTCACTTGGAATCCTTCAAGTTATTATCAGTGAGACAACATGGTTTCAGAGAAGGTAGATCAACATTAACAAAATTTTTAGAATTTTATGATGAGGTATGCCAAATCTTACAGGAAAGAGAGGGCTGGGCAAATTGCATATTGCTAGACCTCCAGAAAGCATTTGACACTGTTCCACATGGGAGACTTATTAAGAAGCTGCAAACAATGGCAAAAATAGGTGGAAATGTCTTGGAATGGATAAAAACTCACTTAGAAGGAAGGAAACAGAGGGTTAGAGTCAGACATTTAGTGTCTGAATGGAGAAGAGTTAGTAGTGGAGTTCCAAAGGGTTCAGTTTTAGAGCTACTTTTGTTCCTTTTATATACAAATGACCTACCAGAGTCTGTAAATTCACTCATGAATATGTTTGCTGATGATATAAAGATTGTGAAAAAGGTAAGAAACGAGAACAATAGTAGAGAACTTCAGGAAAATCTAAATAGTCTCTATGAGTGGTCAGCAAAGTGGCTAATGAAATTCAATGCTTCATAATGCAAGGTAATGAGAATGGGTACAAGTACAAAAAGGCCCAAGTTTGACTACCCGGTGGCAGGAGTACAACTTCAAGAGACAGAAAATGAGAGAGATCTAGGAGTAAACATACTGGTAGATTTGTTTCCAGAAATACATATAAATGGCATAGTAAGGGCAGCATATGCTTTCTTATCAAATGTAAGGGTAGCCTTCAGGCACATGGACAAGGGTATTTTCACAAATATTTAAGCAATCTATGTGAGGCCAAAATATGAATATGCAGCCCCCTTTTGGAATCTGCACTTTAAAAAGCACATAGCTAAGCTTGAAAAAGTTCAGAGACATGCCACGAAACTGGTTCCAGAAATACGCAATCTCAGTTATGATATGAGGCTGGGGGAATTAGACTTACCATCACTCGAAGCTAGAAGATTGAGGGGGGATATGGTGACAGTCTTGAAATTCCTTCATGGTTATGATAGAGTGGATAGGGATCGATAATTTAATATAGCTGGCTCTAGAACTAGAAGTCATAGGTTGAAGCTTCGTAAGAAAACTTCTTTGCAGGATGTAAGGAAGTACTTTTTTAATGTAAGAGTAGTTGATAATTGGAATTCGCTAAGCGAGGAGGTAGTTAATGCTAACTCAATCCATAGTTTTAAGGACAGGTATGATAAGTATCACTAAGTACAAAATGGAACCGATCAGGACACAGGAAGATACAAGCTTTGGGCTCTTTCCCGTAAGCCCTATTAGGTAATCACACACACACACACACACACACACACACACACACACACACACACACACACACACACACACACAAATCTTACAGGAAAGAGAGGGCTGGGCAGATTGCATATTCCTAGACTTCCAGAAAGCGTTTGACACTGTTCCACATGGGAGACTTATTAGGAAGCTGCAATCAATGGCTAGAATAGGTGGAAATGTTTTGGAATGGATAAAAACTTACTTAGAAGGAAGGGAACAGAGGGTTAGAGTAAGACACTCAGTGTCTGAATGGAGAAGAGTTAGTAGTGGAGGTCCACAGGGTTCAGTTTTAGGGCCACTTTTGTTCCTTGTATATGTAAATGACCTACCAGAGTCTGTAAATTCATTCATGAATATGTTTGCAGATGATGCAAAGATTGTGAAGAAAGTAAAAAACGAGAACAATGGTAGAGAACTTCAGGAGGATCTAAATAATCTGCATGAGTGGTCAGAAAAGTGGCTAATGAAATTCAATACTTCAAAATGTAAGGTAATGAGAATGGGTACAAGTGCAAGAAGGCCCAAGCTTGACTACTCGGTGGCTGGAGTACAACTTCAAGAGACAGAAAATGAGAAAGATCTAGGAGTAAACATACTGGCAGATTTGTCTCCAGAAATACATATAAATGGCATAGTAAGGGCAGCATATGCATTCTTATCAAATGTAAGGGTAGCCTTCAGGCACATGGACAAGGAAATGTTCAGAAATATTTATGTAACCTTTGTGAGGCCAAAACTCGAATATGCAGCCCCCTTTTGGAATCCGCACTTGAAAAAGCACATAGCTAAGCTTGACAAAGTTCAAAGACATGCCACGAAACTGGTGCCAGAAATACGCTATCTCAGTTATGATGAGAGGCTGAGGGAATTAGACTTACCATCACTGGAAGCTAGAAGAGTGAGGGGGGATATGGTGACAGTCTTTAAATTCCTTCATGGTTATGATAGAGTGGATAGGGATGGATATTTTGATATGGCTGGCTCTAGAACTAGAGGTCATAGTTTGAAGCTTCGTAAGAAAACTTCTTTGCAGGATGTAAGGAAATACTTTTTCAGTGTAAGAGTAGTTGATAATTGGAATTCGCTAAGTGAGGAGGTAGTTAATGCTATATCAATCCATAGTTTTAAGGACAGGTATGATAAGTATCACTACGTCTAAAATGGAACCGATCAGGAGACGGGAAGATACGAGCTTTGGGCTCTTTCCCGTAAACACAATTAGGTAATCACAATTAGATAATCACACACACACACACACACACATCACTGAGACGGATGAAGAGATCTGCGAAGAATTGAACAAGGAGCTTCAGTCAGTATTTACAGTAGAAAATATCCTACCACCTCAGATTGCAGAGATAGAAGCTCATGGGCCGGTATTAGACAACATCAACTTTTCAGCCACAGAGGTATGCAAAGCACTGATGGAATTACAGGTCCTGATGATATATCCCCTAATTTTCTTAAGAACTGCGCTAACTCAATATCAGCGGCACTATATATCATATTCAAAAAGTCGCTGGAGTCAGGGGAGATCCAAAGATGCTGGAATCAAGCAAACGTGATGCCAATCTTCAAAAAGGGAAGGAGGGATACGGCTCTAAACTATAGACCTGTTTCCTTGACCAGCATAGTTTGCAAAGTTATGGAGAAACTACTAAAGAAGCATGTCTATCTTCACTTGGAATCCTTCAACTTTGTGTCAGTGTGATACCATGGCTTCAGAGAAAGAAGAACAACAGTAACAAACTTATTAAAATTTTATGATTAGGAAAGGTGAATCTTACAGGAAAGAGAGGGCTGGGCAGATTGGATGTTCTTAGACTTCCAGAAAGCATTTGGCACTGTCCCACACGGTAGATTTATTCAGAGGCTACAAGCAATGGCAAGAATAGGTGGATATGTCTTGGAATGGATAAAAACATACTTAGAAGGAAGGGAACAGAGGGTTAGAGTAAGACACAAACTGTGTGAATGGAGAAGAGTTAGTAATGGAGTTTCACGGGGTTCAGTTTTAGGTGGAAATGTTTTGGAATGAATAAAAACATACTTATAAGGAAGGGAACAGAGGGTTAGAGTAAGACGCTCAGTGTCTGAATGGAGAAGAGTTAGTAA
>JAXCGZ010008063.1:32500-37500 GCA_037179515.1 Halocaridina rubra
TCATCGTTTTGAAGTGAAGGTTTGTGATTATTAATTCTGATACTTGGTTTTTAGCAACCGTCTTTGCAAGCGTGTGAACTTTGTATGACCTGCTATTCCAGCATGGGAAGGTAACCATGAAAAAATAACTTTTAAGTTAAATTATGCACAGGCAATAAAAGCTTCCTGAATTACTCTAGTGGGATTTTTGAAAGAACTTTTCAAGGATGTAAGTAACAGCAGGGCACTCTCCGAGTCACAAAGTATGACAGCATTTTTGCTAGCAGTGATGACATACTCAGAGAGAGAGAGAGAGAGAGAGAGAGAGAGAGAGAGAGAGAGAGAGAGAGAGAGAGAGAGAGAGAGAGAGAGAGAGAGAGAGAGAGAGAGAGATTACAGCTGGGGGTGGTTGTCAACAAAAGGAAAAAGGGGTGACACTTGAAGAGTAAATATTTTGAACCCCAATCCAAGCCTCTCTCTCTCTCTCTCTCTCTCTCTCTCTCTCTCTCTCTCTCTCTCTCTCTCTCTCTCTCTCTCTCTCTCTCTCTCTCTCTCTCTCTCTCTCTCTGCTAATTATCCTGTCCTCTTACATATAAAAACAATCCTCCAATACCCAACCAATTTTTGTTCATCCATTTATTTTTCATTTGTTATTTTCATAAATGTTTTTGTTTCCTATCTCCCCTATTACCCCTTCTTCCTGGTGGTTCCCTAGGGTTCAAAAGCGTGCACGCGGCATCATCAACTCTCCCTTCTTCACCACTGTCCTATCCCAACTTTTCTCTTCCTTTCAAATCAAGGCGTCTTATCAAAAATAAATTAGGAGACTAATAACCCCAGTTGGAACAATTTGAAGTTTTCTCTTATTTTTGCAGATTCACTTCATTTTCAGATAAATTCACCTACAGGCCCACCATGGCCCGTCCACCCACCTGGGTTGACATCTATAACTAACTAATCCAACCAATATAATCATTCCCCCTCTGATAAAAATTGGCATATACCACTCTCACCACCTCCCGTTTCGTATTCACTAACACTCCCAGTGACTGATGGAACTGACAAGTCATTATGAAAGCAGGCCCATCCTCCTCCCTTTATAGTTACCTTAAACCTACCATGAAAACCTACTCACTTCCATCTTTTGTTTCCCTTATACCATAACTACCATATGCACCTGCTTACTCTTTCAGTGCTTACCTTACACCTGCCACATACACCTACTTACACTACCTTATATTTACTTTATACCAACAACGCACAGCTACTCATCGCAATCTCAGGGAAGAGACACAGAGAAGTGACAAATGTTAACTGAGAAAACATAAATATGTATGTATGTATGTATGTATGTATGTATGTATGTATGTATGTATGTATGTATGTATGTATGTATGTATGTATGTATGTATGTATGCATGTATGTATGTATGTATGTATGTATGTATGTATGTATGTATGTATGTATGTATGTATGTATGTATGTATGTATGTATTTATGTATGTATGTATGTATGTAGGTAGGTAGGTAGGTAGGTAGGTAGGCAGGTATGAAGGTAGGTAAGGAGGTAGGTAGGTAGATAGATAGATAGATAGATAGATAGATAGATAGATAGATAGAGAGAGAGAGAGAGAGAGAGAGAGAGAGAGAGAGAGAGAGAGAGAGAGAGAGAGAGAGAGAGAGAAGAGAGAGAGAGAGAGAGAGAGAGAGAGAGAGAGAGATAAGATCCTTTGATGATGAGAATGGTAATTATTATAATAATGGTAATCTGTATCTATCTATCTATCTATCTGTCTATCTATCTATCTATTTATCTATCTATATATATATATATATATATATATTATATATATATATATATATATATATATATATATAATATATATATATATATATATATATATATATATATATATGTATATATATATATATATATATATATATATATATATATATATATATATATATATATATATATATATATATATATATATATTTTTTTTTTTTTTTTTTTTTTTTTTTAAGAGAGTGACACAGGGACAGGCAGAAACTGCCCTCATCAATGTAGGCCCGGCCACGAGAATATACCAAGACGAAGGAAAAGAAAAGGTTAAGGGCAATGCAGAGATGAGGTAATGTTGCACAAAGGAAAAACGACAGACAGAAAAAAACAGTCAAAGTACAGAGGACCCAGAGATATGGAGGACTAGGCTCTGAGATGACGATAGATCGGCTTTTTGAAGGATGAAAGGTCATAAGAATTAGGAAAGACAGAAGGAGGAAGTGAGTTCCAGAGTCTGGAGGTAGATGGGAAGAAGCAGTCGCTGCACCGACCAATCCGCGAGCTACAAATCTCCACACAGTACCTGTGAGATGAGGCCACTTGGTGAGTGTTACGCGGCCTCGGCAGTGGAGGAGGGATGCAACTCGCCAACTCATCAGAGCAGCAATGGAAGTAGTGGCGATAGAAAAGCGAAAGGGAAGATACCTTACGGCGAAGAGAGAGAGAATCTAGGTTAGAAGTAAGAGAAGGATCATTAATGAGTCTGACTGCCTTGGATTCAACCCTATCAAGAAGATAAGTAAAGGAAGAAGCACCCCAGATGTGTGAGCAGTATTCTAAGCACGGGCAGATAAGACCTTTGTAAATTTTAAGTAACTGCAATAAGGAAAAGTAATGACGAAAACGAAACAAAACCCCCAATTTTTTAGATGATTTAGAAATTTGGATTATGTGATTCCTCCAAGATAAGTTAGAGGCTATATGGATTCCTAATATGTTGATAGAGTTAAGAGGGTAAATTTCATTAGTTTCGAAGATAATAGGGTTATCAGGAGGAGAAGAAGATAAAGAGATAGCCAGAAACTGTGTCTTGGGGGCATTGAATTTAACTCAATTTTGAGTGCCCCATTCAGATACTCTCTGCAAATCGGAGTTAAGAGTAGAAGAAAGAGTGATACGAGATTGATTACGAGTAATAGATGAAGGTTGTGAAGAAAAGGCAGAGGAAAAGTGAAGGGTAGAATCATCAGCAAAGGCATGAAGAAGAGGGGAAGATGGGGATTGTAGAAGATCATTGATGAAGAGAAGGAAGAGAGTAGGTGAAAGAACAGAGCCCTGTGGAACACCACTGGTAACAGAGAAAGGGTTATATATATATATATATATATATATATATATATATATATATATATATATATATATATATATATATATATATATATATATATATATATATATATATATATATATATATATATATATATATATATATATATATATATATATATATATATATATATATATATATATATATATATATATATATATATATATATATATATATATATATATATATATATATATATATATATATATATATATATACATACATATATATATATATATATATATATATATATATATATATATATATATATATATATATATATATATATATATATATATTTATATATATATATATATACATACATATATATATATATATATATATATATATATATATATATATATATATATATATATATATATATATATATATATATATATATATATATATATATATATATATATATATATATATTTATATATATATATATATATATATATATATATATATATATATATATATATATATATATATATATATATTATCATATATATATATATATATATATATATATATATATATATATATATATATATATATATATATATATATATATATATATATATATATATATATATATATAATAAGCACATTACCATACGTGAAAACATGGATAATTTTTACCCTGACCGGGACTTGAACCTACTACACATAATTACTGAGCCAAGGCGCTACCAACTACAGCACAGAAGATCTTAAAAATGAAATATCTATATCTGTTATATTAGGAATGAACTTATTCTATCTGAATGTTACTCTATTCATATTACAGTTTACCCAGCCCCACTCGTGGCTTTGTTTATGCATTTAATTCAAATCCCAAGCTCATTTGGGACCAACAATAATAAAATAAGCACATTACCATATGTGAAAACATGAATAAAATTTACCCCGACCGGGACTTGAACCAAGGACACAAAATTACTGTGCCAAGGTGCTACCAACTCCACCACAGAAGGTCTTAAAAGGGAAACAAACCTTTGCACAGTATTTATGTGTCCTAGGTTCAAGTCCCGGTCAGGGTAAAAGTTATTCATGTTTTCATATATGGTAATGTGTTTATTTGATTATTGTTGATCCCAAATGAGATTGAAATTTGATTTAAATGCAAAAGCTAAGCCACGAGTGAGGTTGGAGGAGACTTTAATATGAACCAAGTGGCATTCAGATAGAATGTGTTCATTCCTAGTGTTGTAGGTATAGATGTAAGGTTTGTTTCCCTCTAAGACCATCTGTCGTGTAGTTGACAGCGCCTTGGCACAGTAATTATGTGTCCTAGGGTCAAGTCACGGTCGGGATAAAAATTATTCATGCTTTCACATATGGTAATGTGCTTATTTGATTTTTGTTGGTCCCAAATAAGATTGAGATTTGAATTAAATGCGAAAACGAAACCACAAGTGAGGTTGGAGGAGATTGTAATATTACCGAGTGGCATTCAGAATGTGTTCATTCCTAGTATAGCAGACATAGCTGTAAGGTTGGTTTACCTTTTAAGACCTTCTGTGGTGTAGTTGGTAGTGCCTTGGCACAGTAATTATGTGTCCTAGGCTCAAGTCCCTGTCGGAGTAAAAAATATTCATATATATATATATATATATATATATATATATATATATTATATATATATATATATATATATATATATATATATATATATATATATATATATATATATATATACTCGTTTTCATTCCAAAGGTGGGGTCTGTGCCTACTACAACACTAACACTCCTACTGCGAGGCTCATGGACCTTGAATCTCCTGATTTTCATGTTCTCTGGCTAAAAGTATATCTCTCCACTACCACTATTTTCCTTTGCTTCTGC
>JAXCGZ010008063.1:42500-45000 GCA_037179515.1 Halocaridina rubra
CCTTACATTTTGAGGTATTGAATTTCATTAGCCACTTTTCTGACCACTCATGCAGATTATTTAGATCCTCCTGAAGTTCTCTACCATTGTTCTCGTTTTTTACTTTCTTTACAATCTTTGCATCATCTGCAAACATATTCATGAATGAATTTACAGACTCTGGTAGGTCATTTACATATACAAGGAACAAAAGTGGCCCTAAAACTGAACCCTGTGGAACTCCACTACTAACTCTTCTCCATTCAGACACTGAGTGTCTTACTCTAACCCTCTGTTCCCTTCCTTCTAAGTAAGTTTTTATCCATTCCAAGACATTTCCACCTATTCTAGCCATTGATTGCAGCTTCCTAATAAGTCTCCCATGTGGAACAGTGTCAAACGCTTTCTGGAAGTCTAGGAATATGCAATCTGCCCAACCCTCTCTTTCCTGTAAGATTTGGCTTACCTCATCATAAAATTCTAATAAGTTTGTTACTGTTGATCTTCCTTCTCTGAAGCCATGTTGCCTCACTGACAAAAAGTTGAAGGATTCCAAGTGAAGAGAGATATGTTTCCTTAGTAGTTTCTCCATAAGTTTGCAAACTATGCTGGTCAAGGAAACTGGTCTATAGTTCAGAGCCGTATCCCTCCTTCCCTTTTTGAAGATAGGTATCACATTTGCTTGTTTCCAGCATCTTGGAATCTCCCCCGACTCCAATGACTCCTTAAATATGATACTTAGTGCCACTGATATTGTGTTTGCGCATTTTTTAAGCACATGAGGGGATATGTCATCAGGACCTGTAGCTTTATGAACATCTAAATCCATCAGCGCCTTGCATACCTCTGTGGCTGTAAGGTTGATGTTCTCTAATACCGGCCCTTGAGCTTCTATCACTGCAATCTGAGGGGGTGGGGTATTTTCTACTGTAAATACTGACTGAAACTCCTTGTTCAATTCTTTGCAGATCTCTTCGTCCGTCTCAGTGATGCTTCCATCCGCTCTCTTTAGCCTTAAAACCTGTTCTTTTACCTTCAGTTTTCCTCTGATAAAGCTGTGGAAAAGCTTGGGATTTTCTTTAGCCTTCCTGGTGATGTCCCTCTCATAATCTTTCTCTGCCTCTCTCCTTTTACTTAGGTAGTCATTTCTTGCTCTTTTGTAGGTTTGCCAGGCATTTATGTTTTTTCTCCTCCTATACCTTTTCCAGCATTTGTCTCTCCACTCCTTAGCTCTTTTACACCCATTATCGAACCATTTCTCTCTGGCATGAATTACACCTACTTTGGTGACAGGTATGCAGCAATCTACTATCTTCCCATATTTCTCACAAAAGATGTCATACATTTCTTGTACAGATTTGTTGTAAAATAAGGTTCTCCAGTCAATAACTGCAAAAAGCTCATTCATTTTGATGTAATCTCCTTTCTGATAGTTCCTCCTCATGTCCTCAGTGCCTCTACTCTCAGGAAGAATGTCTTCAATGATATACTCCATCAACAACACACAGTGGTCACTCTTTCCAATTGGTGGTTCATACTCAATATTTTCAATATCCAACACATTATCTGTGAACACCAGATCAAGTAGTGATGGCTCATCCCCACCCCTGGCTCTTGTTGGTTCCATTACATGTTGGTGTAGGAAATTCCCTTGTACGCAATCTAGGAATCTTGCCCCAAAGGAGTCCTCACCACTGTGTGGGTCAAGATTTATCCAATCTATCTCTTTATGATTAAAGTCTCCCATAATCAAAATCCTACATTTTTTCTCCCGCGCCATGTTAACAACTGAGTTTATGACTTCAATCGTACCTATATGACTTTCCTCATAAATTTCAAGCCTATTTTGGTTCCTTGGTGGGTTGTATACAACAGTTATTATAATGCTCTCTGACCCAGTATTTATGCGAGCAACAAGAAATTCCCTGAACTCACTTTCTATAGCCAAGTTTATCTCTTCAGCTTGAATCCTCTCACTTATGAGCAGTGCTATCCCTCCACCAGTCCTCTCAGATCTTTCGACCCTTAGTATTCTGAAGCCCTTAGGAAAAACTGTGACACTGTTTATGTCCTCACTCAACTTAGTCTCTGTAATTGCTACTATATCTGCCTTACTGTTGTGAATCCTATCTTTTAATTCTACTGCCTTACCAGCTAATCCATCAGCATTTGTGTATAACAATCTTAATGAGGCCCCATCCCCTGATCTTCTGTCATTATCTTCTTTATCTCCCCTTTGTCTGGAAGTATTCCGTAACGAAAATTTTTCTTCTCTTCCTCATTTCTTTCATCATTTAACCTTCTTGCCTCTTGCAACAAGTTTTTGATCTTTCCCATCTCTTCCTGTGTTCTGTATCGTCTAATGAACACTTCTTTGCATTCTTGAAGGTCTTTTAGACTTTTTTTTCTCAACAATATTTCCCTACATGTCTCCCCTCTCTCAAAGGTTACTTTTGTTGGTCTCGGCTTTCCTTCCCTCGAATATTTACCTAGTTGGTGTATGTTTACAATATCCTCAGGA
>JAXCGZ010008063.1:50000-52500 GCA_037179515.1 Halocaridina rubra
ATGGTATACCATCTGGACCATAAGAGCCAGAGTTTCTTAGGCTCTTTATGGTAAGAATTAGGGTAGCACAATCGATGGGATTTATCTTGAAGTACTCTCTTGTGTTTACATTGAAAGAACTGACATTTAAGTAATTACTCATATTCAATGAGTTCATGTTTTCTTGTGTTGTCTCATATGTATTCTTCCCAACGTTAGCAAAATAGTTATTAAATTTTCTGCTTTGTCTTTCAACTCCGTAATATTTTTATAACTTTCTGAGGTACTCTTTTCATTTGGTATCATGCTTCTTATCACTTTCCATTTTTGCCGCTGTATCGTGTCTAGAGTCATTGAATTGTTTTTTGTAAAAGTCTTTTTTACTTACATTGATGAGAGACCTGACACGTTTCTTTTCTGTTTTATAACGTTCTCAGAGAGTCATATCATATCTATTCATTTTTAGCTCTTTTTGTATTTGATTTCACATATGCATTGCCTCTTTGTTGTCATTAGTTAGCCTGGGGGCTGAGGGGTGGGTTATTTTTCTTGTTACAATGGGTGCACAACTATCTAAGCAATCACGGAAGTCTTTTGATCGAATCTCAACCTGCAAATCGACGTTATCTGTGTTTATAATACTATTAAGTACATTTGTGTTGTTCATTAATGCTTCACAAAAGATATCAGGGGAGTAATTTTTTAGACACCGGAATGTCTTGAAGAGCGGCTTCCTTTCGGACTTGTTTATGTTTAGCATAGCAATGTTGAACTCCTGATCTGCAATTGGGCAGGGAACTACGTCCCAATAGGGTATACTTTCCACTTTATTTGTTATTATCAGATCTATTAGAGTTCTAGAATTAGGTGTTATGCGGGGCGGTTTTGTCACTATTTGTGTTAACTTCACAGTGTTGATCACCCTTTTAATTTTGTTATCTGCTGAGAGCAAGTCATCAGTCAAGTCACCAAGTATGTAGACGGGTTTATGGTGCACACAGATATTTCTGAATGTTTCTAGCAGATGACTGAATGAACTGGAAGGTGCTTTAGGGTGACGGTAAACACACCCTACAATGAAAGATGGAAGTTTCTGATACTGCACAGTGATCCATAAATCTTCGAGCTCTTCAGTTTTTTCTAGACCTGTGGTTATTTCTGATGCATGTACTGGTCAGGCTACTGAATGTAAATATTCATTTGCTCTTGTAGCTCGATTTGGTAAGGATGCATGAATTTGCAACTTGCGAGGTGAGTTCGATTCTCCTGATGTTCATTAGATATTTTTGCGGATAATCATATTGTTAACATCAAGGTTTCATTATATATCTTCTTCTTCTTCGTCTACATCTTTTCCCACTTTTATGTGGGGTCGATGTTTCTGGCCAGTGTACTCCATTTGTTTCTGTCCCATACCTCCTTACCCAACAAACCTTTAGACCTCAGGTCGTCATTGATGCAATCAATCCACCTATGCTTTGGTCTCCCCCTCCTTCTCCTACCCTGTATATCCATTTCCATAACCCTCCTCCCAACATACTGTTCATCCCTCCTAACGACATGACCATACCATTTTAGTCTACTTTCTTGTAACTTATCTGATATTTCTGTAACTTTTGAGGTACCTCTAATTACCTCGTTTCGGATCTTATCGCTCCTTGTCACCCCACTCATCTATCTCAACATCCTCATCTTTGCCACATCCAGTTTTTTCTCTTGTGTCTTCTTTATTGCCCCTGTCTCTGCTCCATACATCATCGCAGGTCTCATAACTGTCTTATGCACTTTACCCCTCAACTTAATCCCTATTCTCCTGTTGCACAGCACCCCTGACACTTTCTTCCAGTTCTTCCATCCCGGTTGTATTAAGTGGGTTATTTCTGACTCTAGGTCACCATCCTCTGCTACTGTTGATTTCAAATACTTGAACTTTTCAACTCTTTTCAACATCTCCCCCTGCAAATTGACCTACCCATCCTCATCATCTCTCATCCTCAAGTACTCTGTCTTCTTCCTGCTTATTTTCAGTCCTCTATCCTCCATCACTCTTCTCCACTCCTCATACTTCTCCTCCAAAACCTCTTGTCTATTACTACACAGTATGTCATCTGCAAAGAGCATACACCATGGTGACTGATCTCTAATACCCTGGGTTACTACATCCAAGACCAGATCAAATAGATATGGACTCAAAGAAGACCCTTGATGCAGACCAACGTTTACTCAGAGACTTTTCGTCAAGCCCACACTGCTCTTAACATTTGCCTCTGCACTCTCATACATATCATGGATGATTCTTACATATATCTCGGGGACTCCCTTTTCTCTGATACACCCCCACACCTCTTGACGTGGTACTCGATCATATGCCTTTTCCAGGTCAATAAAGACCATATGCAGTCTTTCTGTTTCTCCCGATGTTTTTCCATCATTTGTCTCAAGGCAAATATGGCATCCACTGTCCCTCTTCCAGGCATGAAGCCAAACTGTTCATCCTCACTTGTCGTTACCTCTCTAAGTC
>JAXCGZ010008063.1:57500-60503 GCA_037179515.1 Halocaridina rubra
TGCTCCTTTATGATATTAAAGCGAAATATACTTTATAATCTAGAAATACTAAATCTAAAGAAATTTACTGTGAACAAGTTATTTCATACCTGGTTAAGTTAGGCTAGGTCAGGTTAAAATGGGTTAAGGAAAACGAGCATGCTATGCCACGAACATGCAATCAACACTCTTGACCTATATCTTACGTCTAACCCTTCAAACTACTCTTATTCTGTGCTTTCCTCTCTTGGTAAATTTGACCACTCTGTGATCTCAATCTCTTCAATTTTAACTCCCCCTTCATCAATTCCTCCTACTCAGTGCCGCCTTTGGCACTTTGAGCATACCCAACTTGAAGATTTGCATAACTCCCTCTTTGACTTCCCATGGTATGACTTCTGCTTTCGGTTCCGCAACCATGATCAAGTAATCCTAAAAGTTGCCGAGATCATAACCTCGGGAATGGAGGCATACATCCCCTTGTCTATGAAAACTTTTTCTCCCCTACTCCTTTGTTTGACAGTGACTGCTCCATGGCTATTCAGGCCAGGAATCGGGCACACTGTCGTATCAAGCCTCTCCTTCTGATTTAACTCAACTCGCTCTGCTTATATTGTAGCTAGGAATTGCTGTACTGCTCAGATGCAAAGTTCTAAGGTTTCCTTTATAAGAAGGAAAGTTGATAACCTTAACTTCTCTCCCACTGACAAATGTTTCTGGTCTTTAGCCAAAAACCTCTCCAAAAACTTCTGCAACTCAAGTTTTCCCCTCTCATTCGTTCTATTGGTTCTATAGCTTGCTCTACCACAGACAAGGCCACTCTCCTTAGCTCTCAAAGTTTTGCCAACTCTTCCATAAACGATTCTGCCATACCTGTCTCTCATTGTTTACCTCTCTAACCCTATGCCCTCCCATATCCTTTCTTCACGCAAAGTTCATAAGGTTCTTTGCTCGCTAAAGAAAAACAAGGCATCTGGTCCCAATGGTATCCCTGCAAGGTTCCTTAAGGAGTTTGCAGGTTAACTGGCCCCAGTGCTTAGCTGTCTTTTTCAGCTCATTCTCCCAAGCTGTATCTATCCTTCATCTGGGAAGCATGCTCTAGTGCAACCTGTTCCTAACAAGGTTGTATGCTCTATTCCTTCAAACTACCAACCTATTGCCCTAATCTCTTCTATCCCTAAAGTTTTTGAGACTTGGCTCAATGCTCACTTCTTGCAACATCTTGAATATAACTCACTTATCTCCGATCACCAGTAAGGCATCCACAAGGCAAGATTCATTGGTGACCTCTTATCCTATCTTACTCATGTATGGTTAACTTCGCTGAGGAACTATGGGGAATCCTCTGTTGTCATCCTAGATATCTGGCACAAGGCTCTGTTGGCCAAACTCCCTGCCTATGGTTTTACCCCTTCTCTCTATTCTCTGCTCTCCAGTTTTCTTTCTGACAGTTTTATATATGTGGTTGTTGATGGTGCAACATTTAGCCCATTCCCAGTTATCAGTGGTGTTCCACAGGGCTCTGTTCTTTCACCTACTCTGTTCCTTCTCTTCATCAATGATCTTCTTCTGTCCCCATCTACTTCTCTTCGTCAAGTCTTTGCCGACGATTCTACAGTTCCTTTTTCCTCTGCCTTTTCTTCATAATCTTCGTCTGCTACTCGTGATCATTTTCTATCACTCATTCTTCTACTCTCATCTCCAATTAGCATAGGGTATCTGAGTGAGGCACTGGAAGTTTGGTTAAATTTAATGCCTCCAAGACACAGTTTCTAGCTATCTCTTTATGTTTCTCCTCCTGATAGTCCCATTGTCTTCGAAACTAACGAAATTTACGCTCTTAATTCTATAAAAATATTAAGAATCCAAATAGCCTATAACTTGTATTGGAGGAATCACATAGTCCTAATTTCTAAATCTGCATCCAAAAAATTGGGTGTTCTATTTCGTTTTCATCATTACTTTAACTCTTTACAGTTATTTAAAATCTATAAAGGTCTATTTTTTCATACTTGGTGAGGTGAGGTCAGGTTAGGTTAGATTGATTGGATAGGTTAGGTTAGATGTCATTGCCCTGGGTTCAGTTGTATTAAGGGACAATTGTCTCCACTTTTGGGAAGTCGAAGTTACAACCTCAATTGTGGAAACCAGCCATTATAACCACTTCAGTATTCCTTGTGTAAAATCATGAAGACTTAACAAATTATAATTCGGAACCTCCTTTCTGTAATCCAGGCAAAATATCATCTATGTTAACCCTAAGGAAAAGCTTGAGGCACTTGAGAGACTTGGAAGCCCAGTGTGGAATAAAGGTGAAGTTAACCCCATTACCGAGGACTGGAAGCTATGGATTGGAGGGTGACCATATTCAGTAAACCAGAACTAACCACAACCTGAAATTAATTCTGACGAGTGGGTGTTTAGTTATTAAAATAACCCGCCTATTTAACAACCGCCCCTCTCTTTGTATTGTCCGCTGCTCCAGGGAAAATCAGGGAGCTAGAATTTTAGGGATATTCATTAAATTTTTAACTGGCAGTCGCATCAATTGGTAATGGTTTTCTGAATAGTCATATAAAGCCATACCAATTGGAGTATTTCAAGTTGAAATACAGATGACAGTTAAGAACATTTTTTAAATTAATATAGACTGACATTTTATTTGTTAAAGAAATAGGCTATCCTTTATCAGCCTTACCAGTTGCTAGAACTAGCAATTGGTATAATTCCTGTTTTACCAAAAAATATAGCGTACTCTTGATAGTTTACAAAGTTTTCATTAGCTTGAGTTTGTTAGCCGCTCTCTCATTATAGAGCTACCTTTTGGTGAAAGAAATTTTATTGCCTCTTTCCAAGCATTCACTAGTAAATATATGATCTGCAAGTCGTGATTTTACAGTAGAATGTTTAAAAACCTAAGTTTTCTTTAACTTTTATTTAGTAAGCTACCTCTGTGTGAATCTAATTAATTATCATGAAGTTTCCAAGGAAACTGACTCCAGATTAAATGGCAAAGATTGCCTG
>JAXCGZ010008064.1:0-2500 GCA_037179515.1 Halocaridina rubra
ATATATATATATATATATATATATATATATATATATATATATATATATATATATATATATATATATATATATATATATATATATATATATATATATATATATATATATATATATATATATATATATATATATATATATATATATATATATATATATATATATATATATATATATATATATATATATATATATATATATATATATATATATATATATATATATATATATATATATATATATATATATATATATATATATATATATATATATATATATATATATATATATATATATATATATATATATATATATATATATATATATATATATATATATATATATATATATATATATATATATATATATATATATATATATATATATATATATATATATATATATATATATATATATATATATATATATATATATATATATATATATATATATATATATATATATATATATATATATATATATATATATATATATATATATATATATATATATATATATATATATATATATATATATATATATATATATATATATATATATATATATATATATATATATATATATATATATATATATATATATAATATATATATATATATATATAATATATATATATATATATATATATATATATATATATATATATATATATATATATATATATATATATATATATATATATATATATATATATATATATATATATATATATATATATATATATATATATATATATATATATATATATATATATATATATATATATATATATATATATATATATATATATATATATATATATATATATATATATATATATATATATATATATATATATATATATATATATATATATATATATATATATATATATATATATATATATATATATATATATATATATATATATATATATATATATATATATATATATATATATATATATATATATATATATATATATATATATATATATATATATATATATATATATATATATATATATATATATATATATATATATATATATATATATATATATATATATATATATATATATATATATATATATATATATATATATATATATATATATATATATATATATATATATATATATATATATATATATATATATATATATATATATATATATATATATATATATATATATATATATATATATATATATATATATATATATATATATATATATATATATATATATATATATATATATATATATATATATATATATATATATATATATATATATATATATATATATATATATATATATATATATATATATATATATATATATATATATATATATATATATATATATATATATATATATATATATATATATATATATATATATATATATATATATATATATATATATATATATATATATATATATATATATATATATATATATATATATATATATATATATATATATATATATATATATATATATATATATATATATATATATATATATATATATATATATATATATATATATATATATATATATATATATATATATATATATATATATATATATATATATATATATATATATATATATATATATATATATATATATATATATATATATATATATATATATATATATATATATATATATATATATATATATATATATATATATATATATATATATATATATATATATATATATATATATATATATATATATATATATATATATATATATATATATATATATATATATATATATATATATATATATATATATATATATATATATATATATATATATATATATATATATATATATATATATATATATATATATATATATATATATATATATATATATATATATATATATATATATATATATATATATATATATATATATATATATATATATATATATATATATATATATATATATGGGTGTGAGTGTGTACACTCACGCACTCACAAACACACACACACACACACGAGTAAATATATATATATATATATATATATATATATATATATATATATATATATATATATATATATATATATATATATATATATATATATATATATATATATATATATATATATATATATATATATATATATATATATATATATATATATATATATATATATATATATATATATATATATATATATATATATATATATATATATATATATATATATATATATATATATATATATATATATATATATATATATATATATATATATATATATATATATATATATATATATATATATATATATATATATATATATATATATATATATATATATATATATATATATATATATATATATATATATATATATATATATATATATATATATATATATATATATATATATATATATATATATATATATATATATATATATATATATATATATATATATATATATATATATATATATATATATATAT
>JAXCGZ010008064.1:10000-17500 GCA_037179515.1 Halocaridina rubra
AGGAGGAAGAGAGTTCCAGTGTCTGGAGGTAGTTGGGAAGAAGCAGTCGCTGTACCGACCAATCCGTGAGCTACAAATCTCCACACAGTACCTGTGAGATGAGGCTGCTGAGCGTGTGTTACGAGGCTTTGGCAGTGGAGGAGGGATGCAACTCGCCAACTCATCAGAGCAGCGATGGAAGGGGTAGCGATAGAAACGCGGAAGGGAAGATACCTTACGGCGAAGAGAGAGAGAATCTAGGTTAGAAGTAAGAGAAGGATCAATAATGAGTCTGACTACCTTAGATTAAACCTTTCAAGAAGATAAGTAAATGAAGAAAACCTCAGATGTGAGAGCAGTATTCTAAGCAGGGGCGGATAAGACCTTTGTAAATTTTAAGTAACTGCATTGAGGAAAAGTAATGACAAAAACGAAACAAAACCCCCAATTTTTTAGATGAAGATTTAGAAATTTGGATTATGTGATTCCTCCAAGACAACATAGAGGCTATATGGATTCCAAATATGTTGATAGGGTTAAGAAGGTAAATTTCATTAGTTTCGAAGACAATAGGGTTATCAGGAGGAGAAGAAGATAAAGAGAGCGCCAGAAACTGTCTTGGAGGCAATAAATTTAACTAAATTTTGAATGCACCATTTAGATACTCCCTGCAAATCTGAGATAAGAGAAGAAGAAAGAGTGATACGAGATTAATTACGAGTAACAGATGAAGGTTGTGAAGAAAAGGCAGAGGAATGATGAAGGGTAGAATCATCAGCAAAGGCATGAAGAAGAGAGGAAAATGGGGATTGTAGAAGATCATTGATGAAGAGAAGGAAAAGAGTAGGTGAAAGAACAGAGTCCTGTGGAACACCACTGGAAACAGAGAAAGGGCTAGATATCGAGCCATCAACAACTACAGATATAGAACGGTCAGTAAGAAAACTGGAAATCAGAGAACAGAAAGAAGGGGTAAAGCTATAGGCAGGGAGCATGGCCAACAGAGCCTTGTGACAGACTCTGTCAAAAGCCTTAGAGATATTAAGGGCGACGACAAAGGATTCCCCATAGTTCCTCAGAGAAGATAACCATACATGAATAAGATAGGACAGGAGATCACCAGTGGATCTTGCCTTGCGGAAGATGTTTTGGTGATCGGAGATAAGTGAGTCGGATTCAAGGCATTTCAAGAAGTGAGCATTGAGCAAAGTTTTGAAAACTTCAGCAATAAAGGAGGTTAGGGCAATAGGTCGGTAGTTAGAAAGAATAGAGCGGTCACCCTTCTTAGGAACAGGTTGAACTAGAGCATGCTTCCAAGGTGAAGGATAGATACTGATTGACAGAATGAGGCGAAAAGGATGACAAAGTACGGGGCCAGTTCATCTGCAAACTCCTTAAGGAACCTTGCAGGGATACCATCGGGACCAGATGCCTTGTTCGTCTTTAGTGAGTGAAGAACCTTATGAACTTTGCGTGAAGAAAGGATAATGGAGGGCATAGGGTTAGAGAGGGAAAAAGACTGAGGTACAGGTGTGCTGGAATCGTTGATAGAAGAGTTGGCAGAAAAATGAAAGCCAAATAGAGTTTGTTTGTCAGTGGGAGAGCAAGCTATAGAACCATCAGAACGAATGAGAGGGGGAAGTCATTTGTCAGTGGGAGAGGAGTTAAGGTCATCAACTTTCCTTCCTATAAAGGAAGCCTTAGACCTTTGAATCTGAGCAGTACAGCGATTCCTAGCTATAGTAAAAGCAGAGCGAGTTAAATCGGAAGGATAGGAAAGGTAAGATCGATGAGCCTGATTCCTAGTCTGGATAGCCATGGAGCAGGCACGGAGAGAAAGTTTTTGTAGAAGAGAGGATGTACGCCTCCATTCCCACGGTCATGATCTCGGCAACTTTTAGAGCTACCTGATCAGTTTTGCGGGGCCGAAAGCAGTAGTCATCCCATGGGAAGTCAAAGAGAAACATACGCAAATTTTCTCGTTATGTACCCTCAAAGTGCCAAAGGCGGCACTGAGTAGGAGGGCCTGGTGGTGGGGGAGCGAAAATGGAAGAGACTGAGATCATAGAGTGGTCAGATTTACCAAGAGGGGAAAGCACAGAATAAGAGTAGTTTGAAGGGTTAGAAGTAAAAAATAGGTCAAGAGTGTTTGCAGCATGTTTGTGACTATCAGGAACGCGAGTAGGATGTTTGATAATTTGCTCCTGATCGTGAGTAATAAAAAAAGCAAGGGCCTCGCTTCCTCCCACATCAGTGTGAGAAGAATGAAGCCAGTCACAGTGGTGTACATTTAAGTCTCCAGTGTAGAGAACTTCGGCATGTGGGTAGGAAGATAGCAAGGACTTATGGCACGAGGATAGATATTCTAAAACGGACACAAACTCGGTGAAGTTTGGAGAACAGTAGCAGAAGCAAAGGAAGATAGTGGTAGTTGAGAGATAGATTTTTAGCCAGAGAACATCAAAGTCAGGAGAATCAAGGTCCATGAGCCTCATAGTAGGAGTGTTGGTGTTGCAGTAAGCACAGACCTCACCTTTGGAACGAAAACGAGTATACAGATTATAGTGAGAGTTTTGGAATGGGTCAGTGGAAGCATGAATAGACAGCTGGGTTTCAGATAGGAGGAGGAGGTTAGGGAGGAAAGTGCCCAAGTGTTGTTCCACAGACAAAATATTAGAGTTCATCCCACGAATGTTAGAATACTGAAGAGTG
Source organism: Halocaridina rubra (assembly GCA_037179515.1). Lineage (NCBI taxonomy): Eukaryota > Metazoa > Arthropoda > Malacostraca > Decapoda > Atyidae > Halocaridina > Halocaridina rubra. The sequence continues at coordinate 12,692 of JAXCGZ010008064.1, forward strand.
AAAGAAGCAGATCTATTGGGAGGTGCAAGGTTAAGAGCAGAACTGTTACTACCAACAGGCGTGTCTGCCTTCAAGCCAATGGTGGAGTCAACAACCTAAGACTTATAAATACTAAGTCAAGGCACTACCAACTACACCACAGAAGGTTTTAAAAGGAATCCAAACATATAGCTTATATGTGCTATACTTTGGAATGAACATATTCTATCTGAATGCCACTCTGTTCATATTCCAGATTCATCAACCTCACTCGTGGCTTCATTTTCGCATTTAATTCAATTCCCATCTCAATCGGGCTATACAATAACCAAATAAGCTCATTACATATGTGAAAACATGAATAATATTTTACCCCGACCGGGACATGAACCTAGGAATTATAATTACTATATCAAGGCGCAACCAACAACACCACAGAAGTTTTTAAAAGGAATCCAACCTTATAGCTTATATCCACTATACTTAGGAGTGAACGCATTCTATCTGAATGCCAGTATGTTCATATTACAGATTCCCCTACCTCACTCGTGGCTTCATTTTCGCATTTAATTCAATTTCCAATCACATTCGGGCTATACAATAACCAAATAAGCACATTACATATGTGAAAACTTGAATCACTTTTTACCTTGACTGGGACTTGAACCTAGGACTTATAATAAATAAGTCAAGGTGCTACCAACTACACCACAGAAGGTTTTAATAGGAATCCAACATTATAGCTTATATATGCTATACTTACCAATGACCGCATTCTATCTGAATGGCAGTGTGTTCATATATATATATATATATATATATATATATATATATATATATATATATATATATATATATATATATATATATATATATATATATATATATATATATATATATATATATACATATATATATATATATATATATACATATATATATCATATATATATACATATATATATATATACATACATATATATATACATATATATATATATACATATATATATACATATATATATATATATATATATATATATATATATATATATATATATATATATATATATATATATATATATATATATATATATATATATATATATATATATATATATATATATATATATATATATATATATATATATATATATATATATATATATATATATATATATATATATATATATATATATATATATATATATATATATATATATATATATATATATATATATATATATATATATATATATATATATATATATATATATATATATATATATATATATATATATATATATATATATATATATATATATATATATATATATATATATATATATATATATATATATATATATATATATATATATATATATATATATATATATATATATATATATATATATATATATATATATATTATATATATATATATATATATATATATATATATATATATATATATATATATATATATATATATATATATATATATATATATATATATATATATATATATATATATATATATATATATATATATATATATATATTTATATATATATATATATATATATATATATATATATATATATATATATATATATATATATATATATATATATATATTTATATATATATATATATATATATATATATATATATATATATATATATATCAAATAAGCACATTACATATGTGAAAACATGAATCATTTTTTACCCCGACCGGGACTCGAACCTAGGACTTATGATTACTAAGTCAAGGCGCTACCACTACACCACAGAAGGTTAAAAGGAATCCAACCTTATAGCTTATATCTGCTATACTTAGGAATGAACGCATTCTAACTGAATGCCACTATGTTCATATTACAGATTCCCCAACCTCACTCGTGGCTTCATTTTAGCATTTAATTCAATTCCCAATCTCATTCGGGCCATGAAATTATCAAATAAGCACATTACATATGTGAAAACATGAATCATTTTTTACCCCGACCGGGACTCGAACCTAGGACTTATGATTACTAAGTCAAGGCGCTACCACTACACCACAGAAGGTTAAAAGGAACCCAACCTTATAGCTTATATCTGCTATACTTAGGAATGAACGCATTCTAACTGAATGCCACTATGTTCATATTACATAGTGGCATTCAGTTAGAATGCGTTCATTCCTAAGTATAGCAGATATAAGCTATAAGGTTGGATTCCTTTTAACCTTCTGTGGTGTAGTGGTAGCGCCTTGACTTAGTAATCATAAGTCCTAGGTTCGAGTCCCGGTCGGGGTAAAAAATGATTCATATATATATATATATATATATATATATATATATATATATATATATATATATATATATATATATATATATATATATATATATATATATATATATATATATATATTATATATATATATATATATATATATTTCATTCAAAATTTAAATAAAATTATTTAAGTTCCATTTAATATTTTATGTGTTATATTTCACCCTTTTAGAGTATAAAGGCCACCATTTGTATATAGCAATCACAATTCTTTCATGATTAGTATAAAATTCCTATATAAGTAGAAATTTGTGTATGACCTATTTTTTCATCCCGAACAGAAGTTGAGATTTCTTGTAGACGATGATTGGGGGACTGATGCTATTGTATAATAATGAATATGATAAAATATAAGCGGAGCAACTTGAAGAGAGATGTAGCAATAGCTAAGGTTGAGATTAGGTCGAGCTGTAAATGTAGTTTGACAGAATGGAGATTGATAAGGTCATGTAAGGATAGCTATGAGGAGAATGAAGAGAGGAAATTGAGATGGACTAGATGATATTCTACTGAAGGCATGGTAATGCTTGGGACAGATGGATGTGTGATTTCTAACCAGGTTGTTTATCAAACTCTAAGGAGCTTAAAGGATGCTTGAGCATAGGAGAAAATTTATTCAGGTATCAATTTTTAAGAATAAAGGAGTTATGCAGAGATGTAGCTGTTACAAAGACGTAAGACTTCTCAACCATAGCAGCAGTAATGCGAACGGCTGGTGGAAGCTATACTAAGATGAAAACTTAAGATTCGTAAGCAGAATTTTGGCTTTATGCCAAGACTGATAATTATTAATGCAATATTTACATTGAGTGTTGATGGAGAAGTATAGGGAGAACAATAAGGAGTTTCATTATGTGTTTTTGAATTTGCAGATGACATGTGATAGGGTGCCTAGAGAGGAGGTGTAGTGTTGCATAGGGAAGTTGGAATTAGCAGAAATGTGTGTGGAGATGGATAATGATATGTATGAGAACAGTGTGACAGTAGTGTGTGCAGAGGTACTGACAGTTGGGTTGAAAGTGGTGATGGAGATTGCATCAAGGACTGAGCCTGAACCTTTTTGTTGTTTTAAATGGTGATAGACTGTTTAATGAACAAGATTAGCAAGGAGTCACAGTAAACTATGCTTGTGAATGACATTGTTATCTGCAGTGAAGGTAGTGAATAGACTGAGAATAACCTGAAGAGGGTAGAGATAGGCACAGATGAGAAAGCGAATGAAAGTCAGCATAAGCAAGAAAGAACGAGTGTGAAAATGAGGGAAACAGCTGTGGAATTGTGAGGTTACAAGTCATAGATGTTCCGAAGGTGATTGAGTTTAAATTTTTGGTTTCAACTTCTGAAAGTAAAGGAAATTTTGGTAGTGTAGTAAAGAAGAGAGTGCAGGCATCGTGAAGTGGGTGGAGAGGAGTGACAGGAGTGATACGTGACTAAAGGGTATTTAGAGGTAAAGATTATAAGATGGTAGGGAGACCAGCTATGCTGCATTGCTTGGAACACGTTCCACTGCCAAAATTCGGGAGAGTGAGCTGGAGGTAGTGGAGTTAAAGTTATTGTGATTTTCTGTGGACGTGACAAGGATAAACAGGAAGAAGAATGACCATATTAGAGGGACAGGCGAGGTAGGAGAGTATATGGGCATGGTGAGAGAGCTAAGACTGAGATGGTCTGGGCATATACTGATGAATAATGAGGGGTATATTAGGAGAAGGCTGATGAGAATAGAGGTGTCAGTAAGATTGGGGTGTGGTAGCCCAAAGAGAGGTTCATGAATGAGGTGATGTAGGATATGAAGATGAATGGTATGGCGGAGGAGATTGCAGGGAATATGCTGATTTGGAGACGAGTGATTGTTGTGGCAGCTTCTGACGAGATAGGCCGAAAGATTTGATGAGGACGATGATGTTGATAATGATAAAATAAAAATACAGAGGACATACGGCGATTAGCAGAGTGTATATTGCAGATCCTTGTAGTACTCTGGAGAAATAGCAGTGTCAATATTAAGACTTTCATTTTACATTAGTAGGAAAGCCACTGTAAAATAATCCACAAACAGCATATTCCATTAAATCTGCAAGTTCAGAAAAACATTTTGGAAAGAATGCATTATCATCAGCTTCCATTGCTTTAGCAGTTTGTTTCCAAGAGTTATTCTTATCCTCTTTCCTGATTGGAGAAAACCGACATTGAGAAACATGGAAAAATTTATCCAAGAGGAAAATATATTATACAAAATGCACGAAATCTACGAGCATGATAACTAAAAGCATGACATTTTGTTTACTTTTTTAATAAATAGGGAGATGTGACTTTTTTCTTCTTTTCAATAATTGTCTTTTCGCTCTAGTTACCATAGAATATCCACCCTGCTTTCATACCTCTATAATATTTTATGCATAGCTTTTAGAAGATTATTATGATGAAACTTATCATGGTGAACATAAGTTTTACCACTGAAGTGAAGAATCTTTCCTAGCTAGAAAAG
>JAXCGZ010008064.1:25000-30000 GCA_037179515.1 Halocaridina rubra
AGAAGAGGATAGGACCAAGTACTGATCCCTGTGGAACACCAAATTATACATTTTTTGGCACAGAGATAATGTTGTTAAGACGTATGGACTGTTTACGATTAGATAGATACTCGCTAAACCAGCTTGGATCAATATTTAAGTTAATACATTTACTTAAAAGAATTTCATGGTTTACACTGTCGAAGGCTTTTGATAAGTCTAATAAAATTAGCAAAGATATTTTTTTCATATCTATATTATTATATATACTATTCGTAACTTTAAGCAGTGCAGTTTCCGTCGAAAGTTTCGGTCTGAAACCATCCTGGTTAATACTTATTATTCTATTTGATTCTATATATGACATAAGTTGGCATGCAACAATTTTTTCTAATATTTTAGAGAAAATGGGATATATATATGTGTGTATATGTATATATATGTATATGTATGTGTATATATATGTATATATATATATATATATATATATATATATATATATATATATATATATATATATATATATATATATATATATATATATATATATATATATATATATATATATATATATATATATATATATATATATATATATATATATATATATATATATATATATATATCCTGTGCCCTGTGGGGAGGGCACAATATCAAAGAATAGCCTCACCGTATTTTCTGCGTGTCGTAAAAGGCGACTAAAAGTGGACGGGGCGGGGGGACTGGGAATCCCCCCCTTGTACCAACCTCCTGTGAGACGTCAAAGAAGAAGGGGAGTAGAGGGGAGAATAACTTCTCCCCAAACTGTTTTCTTTTTTTGATGTCGGCTACCCCCCAATTTAAGGGGGAAACAGCCAAGGTATATATGTATGTATAAATCAGAGGGTAGAGCTGAAGAACGCACTCGCTATAAGTCAACACACCGCTGATGAAATTAAAGCAAAATACTACAATCATATGTGATAATATCTCTACTACTAGCAACAAAATTACAATTATCTTCTTTAGCTCAATTGTAATTATAAGTTTCATGACTATGATAGTAATTAACAATAACTATCTCTAGATAAGTCTTTCAAAATCTGTTTTAATTATAATATATCAATGGCATAAAGATATTAAAGATTTGTCAACATAAGATATATAAATATATATATATATATATATATATATATATATATATATATATATATATATATATATATATATATATATATATATATATATATATATATATATATATATATATATATATATATATATATATATATATATATATATCACGTGTATCTGAAAAAACTATAAGATGTTTGTCTCTGTGTATGCAGTAATAAAATTAAAAATAATATTTCGTTTGTAACATTAAGGAATGAATATTGCTTAAGTTTCATAATCTCTTAAAGAGTTGTACAGGAAAAATAATATATGTATATTTTTCTACTAATTTAAATTTAAATTTTTCAAGTGACTGTTTAACAGAATTACCTCAGGAAAAAGGGGAGAGTTATATAATTTTTCTCCTTTTCATACTTACGATTGGGTAAGTACTTAACTAACTTCTTTTTTACTCTCTTTCCTTTTCCTACCCAAAAATACTGGTCAATATCGGTCTTCTGGACTTCAAATGGCTAGCTTTTGTGGGGAGTTTTATGCGTAGGCGCTGTTCCTCCCCTGTTTCTTTGGTTTCTGGATCAGCTTCGTCTCTTTTAAATACAGAAAACAGCTGTTTCACATTCTTGTTGTCATTTCTTGTGAATTTACACTCCCTTCTTCATGACCAAGCTGAAATAATTGTGATAAACATTATCACGGCTAAAACTTTCAGTTTTATATTACCTATTTAACATATTCTTTCGGAGAAATAATGTATATACTGTAGCTGAAAAGGAAAATAAAGAATCATTCATAGCTTCGTGTCCTTTATCACTTAATATCTCTCTTGGAATTCTCGAGAATCAAATAATAATCTCATTGGAGGAGTAGGGGACAAAAAAAATATTGCAATAAAATTTGCATCACGGACATATCTGGGCAGGTGGAAATTGATGTTGACTCAAAAAGATCTCTGAAAAGATATTGCAACAACTACATCACCTCCCATTAAAACAACGATCATATGGCTCGGATTAAGACACGATGACGCAGGGGAAGAATCCTCGCAGACTCTATCCCCATCTTGCCCCCCCAACGGACTTCCCCGCGATTCCAACCACGAAAACAATCCTCCCATTTTAGCCCCCAGTCAGGCATACCCATCCTCTCCCGCACCCGCTTCACTTTCAAAACTCGCATTCTTTCTTTCTGTACAACTCCCCTTCTAATCACTTCTCTATGTACCACTTGGTTTCCCTCCCCTGGCACTCTGAAAGAGTGGGTGTGTGAAACCGTTTTCGGCCAGGAGGTCGCATGATCGCGTCACTAGTCCTAAGTCCTACCTCTACCCCTGACTATGGTGCATTAGAGCGACACACAAATCTCCCCTCCTTCACAGCACAAATCACTCGACTCTACTTTTCCCCTGCATAATGCGAAAATAAAAACTCGTTGTATTAAATAGTAATGGTCTTAATAATATCATAGAATTTACTTATTTTTTAAAAGGATATGTTATATACGTATTTCAATATAAAAAATCGTTGCAAGAAAGATCGGTCATTCCCGCTAAAATTTTCTCCCGCGAAAACAAGAAAGAACCTTGAAAGCAGATGTAAGGGTAATTCTCACTACAACTCTTCGTAAACACTGTCACTTTCGCTTTAAGAAATTAATATAAAAATGATTTTACATGTACATTAACTATTTTCAATTAAAATCAAGATATTTGCCTGTTTAATAATTAACATAGGCAATAATGAAAATAAATTGAACAACCTTCAAACACAGTTACTTGTTATATTATTCAAAATTACGACAAAAATAGTTTATTACTGCTTATAGATATGAATACAAATTATCCATATTAGTAATGGGTACAGAAATTCTACTTTTATTAATTTACTAGAGCCCCACCCCTCTTAGATGAGGGGTGGCTAAGTCAAAGCAGCACTCCAAGTAAAATGGTGGAGTCTGCCGACCTCAATTTCTTTTAATGATGGTCCCATTACTCACTGGATGCAGATCACAAGTACTTAGCTATTTTGGGAAACTGCTTGAAGAACGTCACGGCAACAGGCAATGGAGGAAGGGGTTCTTCCTCTTGACTCGAAGATTTTCCTGCCAACATCGTCCATCTCTCTCGGAAAATCGACGAATCGCCATCTCCATGGTTGGATCCAGCAACATATAACTTCTGATAAGGGGCGTTTTCTCTCAAAGCCCCGGTCACAGTGCGACTCACTGTGACAGTGGTGTACATGGAGGCTGTATGGGACAATTTTCTCTGCAGCGAGCCTTGCCGATACGGTGATGGGGGATAGGAGCGACTGGTTATTGCAACTGGATATTGTTGAAGCTGAGGCTTTCTCCTTCGACATCGCTGTCTCGCTGCTTGTAAGCAGCAAGAAGTTTCTTAACACTCGAACATTTCTTCCATAGATGCTTTTTTATATTTGTTTCATCTGTATTCTTAATTCCTCTTTCTCTCCACTGTAGTAACAGCATGAATGAATCTTAAAAGCTGCCACCAGTTGTGAAATAGTGCTTTAATTCCACTATCCGACGTTTTCTTATAGGTAGCGAGGTCAGTAGTGGAGAGATAAGCCTCTTCTTCTTTAAAGTTGTTTATTAGAATATACACTTATTTAACATCTCAAAGCTCCCATTCCTGGTAGTTCTGGTCACTCTCTATTCCCGCCCCCAAGGGGGAGGTTGTTAACTATGGACGTGACTTCTGCCCCAGGCAAAGGCTGACTTCTAACTAAACGGGCTCTGTTGCCAGTCTTGGTTAGTGTTGCCACTCAATAATTTGGGAAAACACTAGATTGTTCCTCCAAAAACCACTAGACTTACCTAAAAACTACTAGATTTATTTATTTTTTTTAAGTACGTGAACATTTATCCCCTGATATAGCCTTTAAATATGTACTGTAATTTTCTTACCATTGAGATTTACATAAAGACTTGAAGTGGAAGATCTTTCAACTTGTCCTTGTTGTAGTATCGTACCATTAAAGAAAGTATGTGTGACAATGAAGTGGCTGTGCTTTCGTCTACCATTAAAGAAAACTTTTTTCTTACACATCTCTGCAACTTCTTCCCGTTCTTCCCATGCTAATCCATATTGCAAAATATATGGAGCTTTTGTTTTTTTCATAGTCATTTTCTTCAAAGTCTCACAGTCTGGAAACATCCTTTTCATTACATCTATCAAATGGTTTGCCTAGGAAAATGCCATCCCATGTTCTGTCATAAATCCAGACAATAATAATTCTGCAATGTGAACTTTATTGTTCGGATCATCTTTTGTTTTCTTCATGAACTGCATAATATTCACACTATTTTCCTTTGGTTTGTTGTTTTTTATATGCTTTGATGTAGCTTTGTGGCTTATCAAACCAATTTTCTTTTTGGATTCTTTAGCTTGCAATCACATACTACACAAACTATAACATTCTTATCTTTAGGATCAGCCTTGATCCAGTCTTTAAACTCAGGATCAGTTAGCCACTCACTCTTAAATGACTGGCTGTACCACATTATTTTTTCTTTTTTGGTGGAGTTTTAGCTCCACTATAGCTTGCACTAGGATTCTCCGAATCCCTCAGTGTCACCTGATGTTTCAGATCCTTTTGTTTAATTAACCACAATCTTAATCAAACTGAGGCCCCAGGCAAGAAGTCAGTGCAAATCACTCCTATATTGCTCATATTCTCACTCCATGATTAATGCTCAGCCTAATATCACCCTCATATATTTTGGTTCAGATACATGATAATTCAGTGTATAGTCAACTGAAAATGCCTTATCTTCTAACCAGATAGTTTAATTAACTACCAGTAAATAGATACAAAAGAAAATATGCATCGTTGTTGATTGATTTACGAATATTTAATCAGAGAAGAAGGTGCCATGGACGAATAATT
>JAXCGZ010008064.1:35000-42500 GCA_037179515.1 Halocaridina rubra
GCCAGCCTCAACTTGGTGCCAGTCCCAAGCCCGGGTAGATAGGGAGGGTTGGCGTCAGGAGAGGCATCCGGTCATAAAAAATTGCCAAAGCCAAAATATGGTCAGTACAGATAACGAGAATAATCACCATACTGGGGCGTTCCCCGTAGGCAACGCATTGGGGCTTCGCCTGACCCCTCCGGAAAGACAGCAAGGGCTACCCAGTCATGAGTAGGCTGGGTTAAAGAGGCAAGCTCGAGGGCGAGTGTCAGAGGTGGTGCTGCGGGTGAGCACTCTTATTGTGGGGACGATGACTGGGAAGGGACGAGAATTGGTGGACCTAATGGAGAGGAGGAGAATTGGAGTGCTGTGTGTGCAGGAGACCAGGTGGAAAGGATATAAGGCGAGGGAACTGGGTGAGGGTTGCAAATTGTTCTATTGTGGAGCAAATGAGGAAGGGAGGAATGGTGTAGGAATAATACTATCCAAAGACCTGAAGGAAAGCTTACTTGGTATGAATAGAAAGCGTGACAGAATTACGAGTTTAAACCTGGGACTGGGAGAAACGGTAGTCAATGTGGTATGTGCCTATGTCCCACAAACTGGTTGTACAGCGGAGGTGAAGGATGCATTTTGGGAGGAGATGGACCAGGAGCTTAGAACAATTTCTATAAGAGAGAGGGTAATTTTGGGAGTAGATCTAAATGGCCACTTGGGAACTGGGAGGGCTGGGATAGGTAGAGTTCATGGGGGTGGGGGGGGTGGGCGAGAGAAATGAGGGGGGAGAGAGAGTGATTGATTTTGCAGTGCCATTTGATCTGGCATTGTCAACACATTCTTTGAGAAAAAGGAAAACAGATAGATCACATCCAGTAGTGGTGGAAGGGAGAGCCAGATAGATTTATTGTTGTGTAGGAGAGACCATCTGAAGGAGATTAGCAACTGTAAAGTAATAAATGGGGAGAGTGTAGCAGTGCAACATAGGCTAGTAGTTACTGATTGCAGGCTCAGGAAATGTAGAAAAGTAAGAAGCCGAGGATGGACCCAAAGATAAAGTGGTGGAGATTGAAAGATTCAGAGCTGAGAGCTATGTTTAGGAGAAGAGTGTTGGAAGTGAGAAGGTTGCATGAAGATGTACAAGAATGGTGGACAGAGAATAGTAAGGTGATTTTGAGGGATGGTGAGGAGGTACGTGGAAAGTCATCAGGAAGGAAACCCCCAAATGATAAAGAGTCATGGTGGTGGAATAAGGAAGTGCAAGAATGGGTGAAGAACAAGAAAGAAGCTAAGAAAAAGGTAGATTTATCAGGCCTGGAGCAGGATAAAGAAGAGTACAAGCAGGCAAAGAAGGAGGCAAGGAGAGTAGTAGCAAAAGCAAAGACAGAGAAATTGAATGAAGTCTATGAAGAGCTGGAAACACCAGAAGGAGAGAAGAAAATATGGTGAATTGCCAAGGCCCGAGATGCTGCAACTAAGGACTTGACCCAAGTAAGACAAATAAAGGATAATTATGGAGTAGTTCTACCAAAAGAGGATGAAATAAAAAGCAGATGGGAAACTTATTTTGAAGGATTACTAATTGAAGAGAACCCAAGAGCAGTCTTTGAAGATGGACTTCCAAATGAGCAGTTACAACAACAGTGGCTAAAAGAGAGGTAGAGCGCGCAGTAATGAAAATGAAAAATGGAATGGCAGCAGGACCTGATAAGATGCCAATGGAGGTATGGAAGAGTCTTGGAGAGGAAGGCATAGATATCTTGTGGGACTTAATGCAAAATATCTTTAGTCAGGAAAAGATGGCAGAGGAATGGAGAGGAAGCTTAATCATCCCAATCTATAGAGGGAAGGGAGACATTCAGGAGTGTGGAAACTATAGAGGTATAAAGTTGTTAAGTCATACTATGAAGATATGGGAGAAGATCATGGAGAGGAGCCTCAGTGAGGTAACGACAATTGGGGATGAACAGTTTGGCTTCATGCCTGGAAGAGGGACAGTGGATGCCATATTTGCCTTGAGACAAATGATGGAAAAGCATAGGGAGAAACAGCAAGGAATGCATATTGTCTTTATTGACCTGGAAAAAGGCATATGATCGAGTACCACGTCAAAAGGTGTGAAGGTGCATTAGAAAAAAGGGAGTCCCCGAGAAATATGTAAGAATCATCCAAGATATGCATGAAAGGGCAGAGGAAAATGTTAAGAGCAGTGTGGGCTTGACGAAAAGTCTATCAGTAAATGTTGGTCTGCATCAAGGGCCTGCTTTGAGTCCATATCTATTTGATCTGGTCTTGGATGTAGTAACCCAGGGTATTAGAGATCAGTCTCCATGGTGTATGCTCTTTGCAGATGACATTGTACTGTGTAGCAACAGACGAGCAGTAGTGGAGGAGAAGCTTGACGAGTGAAGAAGAGTGATGGAGGATAGAGGCTGAAAATCAGCAGGAAGAAGACATAGTACTTAAGGTTGAGAGATGATGAGGATGGGGAGGTCAATTTGCAGGGGAAGGCGTTGAAAAGAGTTGAAAAGTTCAAGTATTTGGGATCAATATTAGCAGAGGATGGTGACCTAGAGTCAGAAATAACCCACAGAATACAAGCAGGATGGAAGAACTGGAAGAAAGTGTCTGGGGGTGCTGTGCGACAGGAGAATAGGGATTAAGTTGAGGGGTAAAGTGCATGAGACAGTTGTGAGACCTGCGATGATTTATGGAGCAGAGACATGGGCAATAAAGAAGACACACGAGAATGAACTGAATGTGGCAGAGATGAGGATGTTGAGATGGATGTGAGGGGTGACAAGACAAAACAAACAAGCAATCAAACAAACATTTATTTCCATTTTTGTACAATGGTTCTTCTTATACAAACTAAAAGTAACTTATAAGTAGATATATAATTGAACTAATAAGTAAGAGGGTAATACATACTGTTAAATTAAATAATGGTTTCCCAGAAAATAATAATACTGTAATAAAAATTTTAACAATAATGTCAATAATAAAGTAAAATTAACTTATAATTAGACATGTAATTAAACTAATAAATAAGAGGGTAATAAATATAATTAAATTAAATGTAGCTTTCATAGAAAATAGTAATGCTGTAATAAAAATGTTAACAATAATGTTAATAGTAAAGTAGTAATAATAACACTATTAACAGTATTGTTATTTTCGGCATCATTTCCATATTTGTTTTCATTACAATGAGAATAATTAGTTCTTAACAAACAGCAACTATTTGTCCAAAAGAAAACTATATAGTTTGCCTTTGAAAGCTGTGAAGGAGGTGCAATTTTAAGATGCTCTGGAATATTGTACCAGAGTGTTGGCCCTTTAATAGTAATCATCTTTGAACCTGCTTCTGTGTTTGTTCTGTGAATAAAGAGCTCACTGCTCTGTCTAGTGTTGGTTCCCCTTATATCCCTGAGTGTTTTTACAATCAAATAGCCAGCTAGGATAATGATGGTCCAAAATTTTGAATACAAAAGCATAAATAGCATAAGCGACCTTATTTTCTGCCCGCAGCCACAAAAGTTTATTGAGAGCTGGCGTGATGTGGTCATATTTTCTTATTCCTCCCAGGGCAACCCGAGCTGCAAAATTAATAAGCTTCTGTATTCTGTTTATCTGAGTCTTAGTGGTAGCTCCCCAAACAGTTGTGCAGTAATTAATGTGACTTAGGGCTAGAGATTCAATAACAGTTATTCGAGTGGTAGTCTCAAAATTGTCTTTTATAAATGATAAGTACATTAATGTTCATGTAACCTTTTTGCATACTTTGTCTATGTGGGAATCAAGCAACATGTAGTTATCGAAGTGAATTCCTAGGTTTTTGACTGTTTTGCTAGGTGTGATAATATTGTCGTAAAAATTACTTGTTGTGTTTTCTGGAATTTGTGCTATATGGAACCTTGAACCAATAAACATGCATTGTGTTTTAATAACAGCCCAATTTCTTGAAAATAGGTTTTAATTTTTGACAGAGTGTTTTCTGCTCTCAAAGTTAGCTCTGGGAGATTATTATCACCACTAAGGAGTAGTTGAGTGTCATCTTCAGATTGTACAATTAGACAGTCAGAAATGAAAGAAGATAGATCATTTATGTAGATGGAGAAGAGGATAGGACCAAGTACTGATCCCTGTGGAACACCAAATGATACATTTTTTGGCATAGAGATAATGTTGTTAAGATGTATAGAGTGTTTACGATTAGATAGATCCTCGCTAAACCAGCTCGGATCAATATTTAGGTTAGTACAATTGCTTAAAAGAATTTCATGGTTTACACTGTCGAAGGCTTTTGATAAGTCTAATAATACAAGCAGAGATATTATTTTCATATCTACATTATTATAGATACCATTCGCAACATTGAGCAGTGCAGTTTCCGTCGAGAGTTTCGGTCTGAATCCATGTTGGTTAATAGATAATAGTCTATTTGACTCTAATAATGACATAAGTTGGTATGCAACAATTTTTTCTAATATTTTAGAAAAAATGGGTAGCAGGGAAATGGGATGATAGTTTGTCACATCTTCTCAGTTCCCCTTTTTATGCAGAAGTATTACATGGGATATTTTCCAAGGGTCAGGAAACATTTTAGTAACAATGAAAGTGTTCATAATAGTTAGAATAAAAGATACAATCATGGGTAGAGCATCTTTGATAAACTGAAATAGTATACCATCTGGACCATAAGAGCCAGAGTTTCTTATGCTCTTTATGGTAAGAATTAGGGTAGCACAATCAATAGGATTTACCTTGATGTACTCTCTTGTGTTTACTTAGGAAGAATTGTCATTTAAGCAATTACATATATTCACTGAGTTGATGTTTTCTTATGTTTTCACATAGGTATTTTTGCCAACGTTACCAAAATAATTAAAGTTTTCCACTTTGTCTTTCAACTCCATAACATTTTCATAACTTTCTGAGGTACTCTTTTCATTTGGTATCATGCTTCTTATCACTTTCCATGTTGCTGCTGTATCATGTCTAGAGTCATTAAACCGTTTTTTGTAAAAGTCTTTTTTACTTACATTGATGAGAGATCTGACACGTTTCTTTTTTGTTTTATAACGTTCTCGGAGAGTCGTATCATGTCTATTTACTTTTAGCTCTTTTTGCATTTGATTTCTGATTAGCATTGCCTCTTTGATGTCATTAGTTAGCCAGGGGGCTGAGGGACGGGTCATTTTTCTTGTTACAATGGGTGCACGACTATCCAAGCATCCAAGAAAGACTCTTGTTAGAATCTCAACCTGCAAATCAACTTTATCTGTGTTTTTAATTCTATTAAGTACAATTGTGTTGTTGATTAATGTTTCACAAAAGATATCATGGGAGTAATTTTTTAGACACCGGAATGTCTTGAAGAGAGGCTTCCTTTTAGTCTTGTTTATGTTTAGCATAGCAATGTTCAGCTCGTGGTCTGCAATTGGGCAGGGAACTACGTCCCAATAGGGTATACTTTCCACTTTATTTGTTATTATCAGATCTATAAGAGTCCTAGAATTAGGGGTTATGCGGGTCGGTTTTGTCTCTATTTGTGTTAATTTCACAGTGTTGATCACCCTTTTCATTTTGTTATCTGCTGAGAGCAAGTCATCATTAAAGTCACCAAGTATGTATATGGGTTTATGGCGCACACAGATATTTCTGAATGTTTCTAGCAAATGATTGAGTGAACTGGTAGGTGCTTAAGGGTGACGGAAAACACACCCTACAATGAAAGATGGACGTTTCTGATACTGCACAGAGATACATAAATCTTCGAGCTCCTCAGTTTTTTCTAAACCTGTTGTTATTTCTGATGCACTAAGACAATTTCTAACATAAAGACAGACCCCACCCCCTCGGCCATGGTCATTGCGAAATATTTTAAACTCTGGGATATTCACATATTTATTTTTAGTTGTAGGAGGAAGCCAAGTTTCACTTACACAGAGGATGTGTATGCTGTAGTCTTTTGTTAGCATTGTTATTTCCTCAAACTGAGCGAGAAGGGACTGAGCATTCACATGTACTAATGTTACATTCTTACCATGTTTCATTAGCGTGGTATTCATAGTCATAGTTGTAGTTTGTTCTTGAGTTAGTCCATGACTTGTTTCGACTGTGTGATTCTACTGGGAATTCATCATTGTAGTATTTTCTGGGGTTAGCCCATGGATCCTGGTGTGTGTACCTGCCGTTGGATGGGTAACGCTGGTTTGAGTAAGTGCCATGGTATGATCAGGCCTTCCCAAAGTTTGTATGCCTAGGTGAGTGTGTAGGGTTGTAAGAGCCATCACTCCAGGAGAAGTCTCTTGTGCATAGGGGATTGTTTCATTAGCTCTTGCTGTTTATTTTGGCATGGCTGGCTGTAGTTTGGGATATTTTGTAGAATGCACAGGTTGTGTCCATTGTTTGCCCACGCGAAATGGTTGGACAATTGTGCCCGTAGGCCATTGATTCAGTTTGTAAGGCACATATTCAAATCCATTTACATCGTTATTGCGAAGGAAACCCAATTTGGTTTGCGAGAAAGCTCATTAATCAAGACTTTTTCAGAAGGAATGACTTGATTTATCAATATATTACGTATCTCTCTCTGAAAGGGGTTGCCAGGAATGCGAATATATATTTGAGCTGTAACTCTTGCACTTGCATTATTGGGTAACTGTGGCTATGGAGGAGAGGACTTCGATGGAATGTTTAGAATAGAGACTGCTGCTATTTGGTCTTTTCTGTTTTCAGAAAGCGAGGTAATTAGAGGTACCTCAAAAGTTAGAGAAATATCATATAAGATACAAGAAAGTAGACTAAGATGGTATGGTCATGTCGTTAGGAGGGATGAACAGTATGTTGAGAGGAGGGTGATGGAAATGGATATACAGGGTAGGAGAAGGAGAGGGAGACCAAAGTGTTGGTGGGTGAATTGCATCAATGACGACCTGAGGTCTAAAGGTTTGTTGGGTGATGAGGTATGGGACAGAAACAAATGGAGAAAACTGGCCAGAAACATCGACCCCACATAAAAGTGGGAAAATATGTAGATGAAGAAGAAGAAGAAAGGTGAAGGGTAAAATCATCAGCAAAGGCATGAAGAAGAGAGGAAGATGAGTATTGTAGAAGATCATTGATGAAGAGAAGGAATGGAGTAGGTGAAAGAACAGAGCCGTGTAGAACACCACTGGTAACAGAAATAGGGCAATATGTCACACCATCAACTACTACAGATATAAAACTGTCAGTAAGAAAACTGGATATTAGAGAACAGAAAGAAGGGGTAAAGCCATAGGCAGGGAGTTTGGGTAATAGAGCCTTGTGTCAGACTCTGTCAAAAGCCTTAGAGATATTAAGGAAGATGACAAAGGATTCCCCATAGTTCCTCAGAGAAGATGACCATACATGAGCATGATAGGACAGGAGATCACCAGTGGGTCTTGCCTTGTGGAAGCCATACTGGTGATCGGAGATAAGTGAGTTAGATTCAAGGCATTTTAAGAAGTGAGCATTGAGCAAAGTTTTGAAAAC
>JAXCGZ010008064.1:47500-60408 GCA_037179515.1 Halocaridina rubra
CTGCTGAGTGAATGGATGGTAAATAAGGTAGTGGAATGGAAAGAAGTGTCATCAAGGCTGATGTGGGTGAGGGCTAGGATAAGTAGGAAATGTTGGGCTTTTGTTAGTGTGTTTGAGCCAGAATGTGAGAGAAGTGAGAAAGAGTGAAATGAATTCTGGAACGATTTAACTAGATGTGTGGATGGTCTGAGTAGAAGGAACTATGTAGTTGTATTGGGTGACTTGAATGCCAGAGTGTGCGATGGAGAGGTAGAGGGTGTTGTAGGAAATTATGGGGTACCATGTGGGAATGATAGTGGCGAGAGATTGTAAGATATGTGTGTAGAGCAAGAGTTGGTGATAGGTAATAGTTTTTTCAAGAAGTTATTAAATAAGTATACATGGATAAGAGTGGCAAATGGAAAAGAGAACGAAAGAGCATTGAAAGATAATGTGTTGGTAGCAAAGAGCATGATTGGTAGAGTGAAAGATGTGCATGCATTCAGGGGTGTGGCCACAGGGATGTCTGATCATTTTTTGTTGAAGCAAAAGTAGTAGTAGCAAAAGAGTGGGGATATAGAGGGGGGGGATGTAAAAGGGAAATGGTGAAGGTGGAAGACTTGAAAAAGCCAGAGAAGAGACAGGAATATCAGGACAGATTGAAAGTGGCATATGACAGGGTGAAAGAAAGAGAAGTTGGAGAGTTAGAGGAGGAATGGGGATTGATGAAAG
Organism: Halocaridina rubra; assembly: GCA_037179515.1. Lineage (NCBI taxonomy): Eukaryota > Metazoa > Arthropoda > Malacostraca > Decapoda > Atyidae > Halocaridina > Halocaridina rubra. Next base: position 48,212 of record JAXCGZ010008064.1, read on the forward strand.
AATGTTTTGTGGGACATGCAAGTGATGTGTGTGGAAAGAAGTTTGTTGGAGGTGGCATGAGGAGGGGCAGCGAGTGGTTGAATGAAGGGGTGAAAATGAAGGTGGAAAAGAAAAAGAGGGCTTTTGAGGAATGGCTGCAGTGTAAAAGTAGGGAGAAGTATGAAAGATATAGGGAAAAAAATGTGGAAAACTAGTGGAAGGTAGAGGAAGAGAAGAGGTTGGCAAATGTTAGGTGGGAACAGGATTTTAGTAGGTCATATGAGGAAAATGAAAAGAAGTTTTGGAAAGAAGTGAAGAGAGTAAGGAAAGGTGGATCAAGGATGGAAGAGACTGTTAAAGATATGAATGGACAGATGTTAAGAGGGAACGATGCAAGGAGAAGATGGGCAGAATATTTTGAGTGTTTATTGAATGTTGAGGAAGATAGAGAGGCAGCTATATTGGCAATTGGGGGTGTTCAAGTGCCAGTAATGGGAGATGAAAATGAGAGAGAAATTACAAGAGATGAGGTGAAAAGGGCATTGTATGAAGCAAAAGCAGGTAAAGCACCTATAATGAATGGTGTGAGAGTAGTGATGTTGAAAAAAGGGGGTGTGGCTGCATTGGAATGGTTAGTGAGAGTGCTGAATATATGCTTTATGTTGTTAATGGTGCAAGTGGAATGGGTGATTGCTTGTATATATACTAATTAAGAAGATCACCAACAAGACAGAAAATGTGATTGTGGAAGTGCAGAGTGGTTTTAGGAGAGGAAGAGGTTGTGTAGATCAGATTTTTATAGTTAGGCAGTTATGTGAGAAATATTTAGCAAAGCGTATGGATGTATATTTTGCATTTTTGGATCTTGAGAAAGCGTATGATAGAGTTGATAAAGAAGCTATGTGGAATGTTTTGAGGTTATATGGAATTAATAGTAAACTGTTGCATGCAGTTAAGAGTTTGTATGAGGGCATTAGAGATTTTGTGAGGGTAGGGAATGAAGTGAATGAGTGGTTTCTAGTGAATGTGGGACTGAGACAGGGATGTGTGATGTCACAATGGCCGTTCAATTTGTATATTGATGGAGTTTTAAGAGAGGTGAATGAGCGAGTACGTAGTCGAGGTTTGAGAATGGTAGATGGGGATGATAACAAGTGGAAGCTGAATCAATTGCTGTTTGCAGATGATACAAGTGTTGGTGGCAGATTCAGAGGAGAAGCTGTGTCAGTTAGTATCAGAATTTGGAATGGTGTTTGAGAGAAGGAAGTTGCAAGTGAATGTGGGAAAGAGTAATGTTATGAGGTGTACAAGAAATGAGGATGGTGCTGGATTGAATGTTATATTGAATGGAGAGACATTAGAGGAAGTTGATCAGCTTAAATATTTAGGCTCGGTTATTGCTGCAAATGGTGGAGTGGATTCAGATGTGTGTCACAAAGTGAATGAAGGATGTAAAGTGTTGGGTGCTTTGAAAGGAGTGATGAAGAATAGAGAGTAGGAAATGAATGTTTAGAAAGTTTTGTATAAGAAAGTGGTTGTGCCAACTGTGATGTATGGATCAGAGTTATGGGGTATGAAAGTAATTGAGAGTCGGAAACTAAATGTGCTTTAGAGGAAATGCCTGAGGAGTATGATTGGCATATCTCGATTGGATAGGGTTAGGAATGAAGTGGTGAGAGCAAGAATGGGTGTGAGGAGAGAATTTGCAGAGAGAGTAGATATGAATGTTCTGAGATGGTTCGGCCATGTGAAAAGGATGGATGATGAAAGACTGCTGAAAAAGGTGATGAATGCGAGAGTTGATGGGAGAAATGCTAGAGGGAGACCTAGGTTTGGGTGGATGGATGTTGTAAGGAGATCCCTGAATGATAGGAGAATGGATGTGAGGGAAGCAAGTGAGCGTGCTAGGAATAGGAATGAGTGGCAAGCGATTGTGACGCAGCTCTGATGGGCATCTGCTGTTACCTTGGGGCTGCATCTTACAGGTAGGGCAAGTAGGGGAGTTGGCAATTGTGAAGCGACAAAGGTTGTGGAAGAGCCGGGAGGATGGGCTGTGGCAACTCCAGCAGTGCCATCTGAACGGTCGCTAGCTCCCTCGTCATTGTCCATAGAGCAAAGTAATCTACTTATTGTTTCTTTTTTTTGATGTCGGCTACCCCCCAATTGGGGGAGACAGCCAAGGTAGATAGATAGATAGATTTTTATTATTATTATTATTATTTTTATTATTGTTATTATTATTATTATTATTATTATTATTATTATTATTATTATTATTATTATTATTATTATTATTATTATTATTATTATTACTATTATTATTATTATTATTATTATTATTATTATTATTATTATTATTATTATTATTATTATTATTATTAGTATTATTATTATTATTATTATTGTTATTATTATTATTATTATTAGAATTATTGTTATTATTATTATTATTATTATTATTATTATTATTATTATTATTATTATTATTATTATTATTATTATTATTATTTTTATTATTATCACTTTTATTAATTTATTATTATTAATACTATATTAGTATTATTATTATTATTATTATTATGATTATTATTATTATTAATAATAATATTATTATTAACATTATTTATTATTATTATTATTATTATTATTATTATTATTATTATCATTATTATTATTATTTTTATTTTCATTATTATTATAATTATTATTATTTTTATTATTATTATTATTATTATTATTATTGTTATTATTATTATTTTATATTATTATTATTATTATTATTACTATTGTTTTTATTGTCGTTATTTTATATGTATCAATGTAGTATTCATTTGTAAATATGGTAAAAAGATTTATTCTTTATTTCTAAAAAATAATTAAATTTTTTTCTTGTATAATTATAATTCGAGTTGCAGATATGATTATATGTAAATACAAAACATTGCTATATTTTTTATAATATTTTTTTCTTAAAGAGAGAAAGGTTTGGGTTTTGATATTGATGGACTCTTGCATTTTTTCACAATACAGTTTTCATTATAATTAAAGAATAGCCTCAACGAACGTATTCCCTGCGTGTCGTAAAAGGCCACTAAAAGTGTACGGGGCAGGGGACTAGGAATTCCCCCCTTTGTATCAACCTCATGCGAGACGTCAAAGAAGAAGGGGAGTAGAGGGGAGAATAACTTCTCCCCAAACTCTAGTTTTGGGGGTGTCTAAATGTGCGTGGTTGTAGTACGATAGAGAGCAAAAGATGTGAGATTGGATATATGTTTGGTAGGAGGAGGATGGATGTATTGGCATTGTGTGAGACGAAGATGAAAGGAAAAGGAGAAGTGGCATTTGGTGATGTGACTGGTAGGGTGTCTGGGGTTGAAAGGGGGAGAGCGAGAGAAGGTATGGCATTATTGCTGAGTAATGGATGGTAAATAAGGTAGTGGAATGGAAAGAAGTGTCATCTAGGCTGATGTGGGTGAGGGCTAGGATAGGAAGGGAATGTAGGGCTTTTGTTAGTGCGCATGGGCCAGAATGTGAGAGAAGTGAGGAAGAGCGGGATGAATTCTGGAATGAGTTAACTAGATGTGTGGATGGTCTGAGTAGAAGGAACTATGTAGTTGTGTTGGGTGACTTGAATGCCAGAGTTGGTGATGGAGAGATAGAAGGTGTTGTAGGAAATTATGGGGTACCAGGTGGGAATGAGAGTGGCGAGAGACTGTTTGATATGTGTGTGGAGCAAGAGTTGGTGATAGGTAATAGTTTATTTAAGAAGAAGTTGATATATAAGTATACATGGATGAGCGTGGCAAATGGAAGAGAGAAAGAAAGAGCACTGATGTATTATGTGTTGGTAGCAAAGAGCATGGTTGGTAGAGTGAAAGATGTGCATGCATTCAGGGGTGTGGCTGCTGGGATGTCTGCTCATTTTTTGGTTTAAGCAAAAGTGGTAGTAGCAAAAGAGTGGGGAAATTGTGTGGGGGAATGTAGAAGGGAAATAGTGAAGGTGGATGAGTTGAAAAAGCCAGAGAAGATACAGGAATATCAGGACAGGTTGAGAGTGGCATATGACAGGGTGAAAGAAAGAGAAGTTGGAGAGTTAGGAGAGGAATGGGGGTTGATGAAAGAATGTTTTGGGGGACATGCAAGTGATGTGTGTGGAAAGATGTTTGTTGGAGGTGGCATGAGGCAGGGCAGTGAGTGGTGGAATGAAGTGGTGAAAATGAAGGTGGAAGAGAAAAAGAGGGCTTTTGAGGAATGGCTGCAGTGTAAAAGTAGGGAGAAGTATGAAAGATATATGGAGAAAAATATGGAAGCCAAGCGGAAGGTAGAGGAAGAGAAGAGGTTGGCAAATGTTAGGTGGGGACAGGATTTTAGTAGGTCATATGAGGAGAATAAAAAGAAGTTTTGGAAAGAAGTGAAGAGAGTAAGGAAGAGTGGATCGAGGATGGAAGAGACTTTGAAAGATGTGAATGGACAGATGTTAAGAGGGAACGATGCAAGGAAAAGATGGGCAGAATATTTTGAGTGCTTGCTGAATGTTGAGGAAGATAGAGAGGCAGCTATAGTGGCAATGGGGGGGGGGGTTTCAAGGGCCAGTAATGGGAGATGAAAATGAGAGAGAGATTACAAGAGAGGAGGTGAAAAGGGCGTTGTATGAAGCGAAAGCAAGTAAAGAACCTGGAATGGATGGTGTGAGGGCGGAGATGTGAAAGAATGGGATGTGACTGCATTGGAATGGTTAGTGAGAGTGTTTAATATATGCTTTATGTTGTCATTGGTGCCAGTGGAATGGGTGATTTCCTGTATGGTGCGCCTTTGTAAAGGTAAGGGAGATGTGTATGAATGCAGTAATTTTAGGGGTAATAGTTTGTTGAGTGTGGTAGGAAAAGTGTATGGTAGGATACTGGTTAATAGGATTAGGGATAAGATAGAATACGTGATCGCGGAAGTGCAGAGTGGTTTTAGGAGAGGTAGAGGTTGTATAGATCAGATTTTTATAGTTAGGCAGTTACGTGAGAAATATTTAGCAAAGGGTAAGGATGTGTATTTTGCATTTTTGGATCTGGAGAAAGCATATGATAGAGTTGATAGAGAGGCTATGTGGAATGTTTGAGATTATATGAAATTGATGGTAAATTGTTGCATGTAGTGAAGAGTTTGTATGAGGGCAGTAGAGCTTGTGTTAGGGTAGGGATTGGAGTGAGTGAGTGGTTTCCAGTGAGTGTGGGACTGAGACAGGGATGTGTGATGTCACCATGGCTGTTCAATTTGTATATTGATGGACTTTTAAGAGAGGTGAATGAGCGAGTGCATGGTCGAGGTTTGAGAATGGTAGATGGGGATGATAACGAGTTGGAGCTGAATCAGTTGCTTTTTGCAGATGATACTGTGGTGGTGGCAGATCCAGAGGAAAAGCTGTGTCAGCTAGTGTCAGAATTTGGAATGGTGTTTGAGAGAAGGAAGTTGCGAGTGAATGTGGGAAAGAGTAAGGTTATTAGGTGTACAAGAAATGAGGATGGTGCTGGATTGAATGTTATGTTGAATGGAGAGACACTTGAGGAGGTTAATCAGTTTAAGAATTTAGGCTCGGTTATAGCTGCAAATGGTGGAGTGGAAGCAGATGTGTGTCACAGAGTGAATGAAGGATGTAAAGTGTTGGGTGCATTGAAAGGAGTGATGAAGAATAGATGGTTGGAAATGAATGTTAAGAAAGCTTTGTATGAGAAAGTGGTTGTGCCAACTGTGATGTATGGATCAGAGTTATGGGGTATGAATGTAAGTGAGAGACGGAAACTAAATATGTTTGAGATGAAATGCCTTAGGAGTATTACTGGTGTATCTCGATTGGATAGGGTTAGGAATGAAGTGGTGAGAGCAAAAACGGGTGTGAGGAGAGAAATTGCAGCCAGAGTAGATATGAATGTTCTGAGATGGTTTGGCCATGTGGAAAGGATGGATGATGAAAGACTGCTGAAAAAGGTGATGAATGCGAGAGTTGATGGGAGAAATGCTAGAGGGAGGCCTAGGTTTGGATGGATGGATGGAGTAAGGAGAGCCCTATATGATAGGAGGATGGATGTGAGGGAAGCAAGCGAGCGTGCTAGGAATAGGAATGAGTGGCAAGCGATCGTGAATCAGCTCTGATGGGCATCTGCTGTTACCACGGGGCTGCATCTTACAGAGTTAGGCCTGTGGTAGGGGCGGTAGGAGGAGTTGGCAGTTGTGAAGCGACACAGGTTGTGGAAGACCTTGGAGGATGGGCTGTGGCACTCCAGCAGTGCCATCTGAACGGTCGCTAGCTCCCTCGTCATTGCCCATAGAACAAAGTAATCCCCTTATTGTTATCTTTTCTTGATGTCGGCTAACCCCCAATTAAAGGGGGAAACAGCCAAGGTAGATAGATAGATATATAGATTATAATTTTCGTGTTTTAGTATTTAGTATATCTTAAAGAGTGTCAGCAAAAAGTTGTGTTTTTTCAAAGAAGGGATTGAATATTATAGGATACTTTATAACTTTATAAAATATGAGACCTGTTCCTCGCAAGCAGTCTGATATTGTTGATTTTGCTAAGCCTAAGGATTCATCTGCTTTACATAGGTTTATTGTAATGCCAAGCTTTTATAGGGAAATGGTCCTTCATTTTAATTAAGTTGTTTGACTGAAGTTATTAGATTGCACCCAATTCAAAAGATCTTGAATGGGATCCAGAGGCTGAAGATGCTGTATAAATGTTAAAGAGTCCCTTAACAGTGCTTGCAACCTTGCATATATTTCTAGCCATAATAATTCTTCACTGCACCTTGTGTCTGATTGTTCCCAAGTTGCTGCTGGAGCTGCATTACATCACCTCCAGGATGGAAACCTTGATCCTTTAGAATTCTTTTCTAAAATATATCATTTGGTCAGAGAAGATATTCAAGTTTTGACAAAGAACTGTTTGCCGCATATCTGACTGTCCTGAAATTTATTCACATTATTGAAGGAAGAAATATTTTATTATTTACAGATCATAAACCTCTGGCATTTGCTTTAAAAATCTGTATGCAACAAAGTCGGATAAGCTGCAGCATTATTGGTCCTTTATCAGCGAATATGTATCTGACGTAGTACACATATAGGTGCAGAGAATGTCGTTGCTGATTATCTTTCTAGATCAGTATCTATATCCACTCTCTCTGTGGATATGTATGCTTTAGCTGGCAGAGCTGAGATCCATGCCACTGATACAAAAATTTTGATTGCAAAGATAAATTGAAACCATATAAATTACAAAATAATGACTTGAACTGCAACTCCCCTTATTTCATAGTAAATCTGTTTTTCAACTTTTACATAATATTTCGCATCCTGGGGTCAAAGCTACATTGCACCTCATCAAGGCTAGGTACTTTTGGCCCCATACAGATCATAATGTTAGAAGCTGTACTGAGGAGTGTACATTTTGCCAACAAAGCAAAGTACCGCGTTATACTAGTGCGCCTATCACTAATTTTGCAGTACTTTTGGGAGATTTGAGTTTGCCCACTTAGATATAATTGGCCCTCTTCCTCCAAGTAAAATTCCCGGACAAACTTACAGTACCAGAGCAGTATGTTCTTACTTGCATAGATAGAGCTACAAGGTGGTTAGGATCAAAACCAATCCCTGATATTTCTGCTGCAACAGTAGCTTTTGCATTCATTAATGGTTGGGTTTCTATTTTTGGAGTGCTCTTGTAAAGTTTTTCCAGATAGAGGTCCACAAGTGGAATCCTATTTATTTCAGCAGCTTTCCCATATTATTGGATTTCATAGATTATGAACTGCTTCATATCACCCCCAATCTAATGGTATGATTGAAAAAAACCATCGTATCGTAAAAGAATTTTTGATGGCCCAAGAAAATAATTGGCTTGATTCCTTGCAATAGTGCTTTCGGGTTTGAGATGTATGTCAACAGAGTCTGGAGTTTCTCCCTTTACTTTAGTAACTGGCAGTATGCTACTTAGTCCAAAACTTTTGATAACTTCCCAAGAACCCAGTTCAATCCAACGAAACGAAATTATATCAAATTTAGTGAGGAGAATGCAAAAAATTTGATTTTTCTGAATGTTCCTCCGGTTACCATCATGCATGTTCTAGCAAACCATATTTTCCTAAGTATCTGGAGATATGCTTACATTATTGAGGTTAGAGTGGATCGAGTTCATCGCCGGTTAGAAGCACAATACTGTGGTCCATTTGAGGTTGTTAAGCGTAGTGATAAATATTTCATTTTAGGATAAATTTCAGAAGATATAACCACTGTTTCAATAGACAAGCTGAAACCAGCCTAGCTGCCGTGAGCAGTGTCTGGCCCTGACGAGAGTGAAAAAACTGGAACTAGTTCTAATAATTTTGTATCTAAGAGTGAAACTTATTCTTATTTAGATTATAGCTCCATTCTTGTAAAAGATAATATTTCAGAGAATAATACTGTACTTCATTTTGACTCTACCAGGTCATCTCACCAGGTTCGATTCAATCAACATTCAGAATATATATACTATTAAGTCTGTGTTTGTATTTCATCTGCAGTTAATGAAATTTTAGTGTACTCCTGTACTGGCAGGAGTGCATTGTAGTTTAACCTTATATCATACTGCATACTGTGGACTTTTGTAAGTATTGTTGCGAAGGAACCGATATTATTATCATTATTATTATTACTATTATTATTATTATTATTATTATTATTATTATTATTATTATTATTATTATTATTATTATTATTATTATTATTATTATTATTATTATTATTATTATTATTATTATTATTTATTATTCTTATTATTATTATTATTATTATTATTATTATTATTATTTATTATATATTAATTATTATTATTATTATTATTATTATTATTATCATTATTATTATTATTTTATTGATTATTATTATTATTATTATTATTATTATTATTATTATTTATTATTATTATTATTATTATTATTATTATTATTATTATTATTATTATTTATTAATTATTATTATTATTATTATTTATTAATTATTATTATTATTATTATTATTATTGTTATTATTATTATTATTATTATTATTATAATTATTATTATTATTATTATTATTATTGTTATTATTATTATTATTGGTATTATTATTATCATTATTATTATTATTATTATTATTATTATTATTATTATTATTATTATTATTATTATTATTATTATTATTATTATTATTATTATCATTATTAATTTTATTATTACTATCATTATTATTAGTATTATTATTATTATTATTATTATTATTATTATTATTATTTATTATTATTATTATTATTATTATTATTATTATTATTATTATTATTATTATTATTATTATTATTATTATTACATCATTATTATTATTATTATTATTATTATTATTATTATTATTATTATTATTATTATTATTATTATTATTATCATTTATTATTATTATTATAGTTTGTTGTTTGTTTATTGTTGTGGTTGCTATTGTTTTATTGTTGTTATTATTATTATCCATGAATATTGATAATATTTATTTTGCAATAAACATCTCCTTTACTACAGTCTATGTTCATCTTCATTTCTCTTTTCCTAATTCTTTCTTTCTTCCATTTACTTCTTTTCCTCATCCACATTTTCTTCCTAATGCTCCTTTTCCACAATTTATTTCCGAAAACCCTTTTTTAAAATTCAGGTCTAGAACCACATCAGGAGAATTTCAAGTGTGTTTCTTGAATGAAGATTGATGAAGACTGACTGACTCTGCCTCGGTTAGAAAGAGAATCCCAAAAAGATTCATTCCAACCCCCTTTTTTTTAGCCTTTATATATATATATATATATATATATATATATATATATATATATATATATATATATATATATATATATATATATATATATATATATATATATATATATATATGTCTCATTTTTTTACCACGACCGGAACTCGAACCTATGACTTATAATTACTATGTCAAGGCGCTACCAACTACACACCACAGAAGCTTAAAAGGAATACAACCTTATAGCTTATATCTGCTATACTTAGGAACAAACGCATTCTATCTGAATGCGACTGTGTTAATATTACAGATTCCCAAACCTCACTCATGGCTTCATTTTCGCATTTAATTCAATTCCCAATCTCATTCGGGCTAGACAATAACCAATTAAGAACATTACATATGTGAAAACATGTATCATTATTTACTCCGACCAGGACTCGAACCTAGGACTTATAATTGCTAAGTCAAGGCGCTACCAACTACACACCACAGAAGGTTAAAAGGAATCCAACCTTATAGCTTATATCTGCTATACTTAGGAATGAACGCATTCTATCTGAATGCCACTATGTTCATATTACAGATTCCCCAACCTCACTCGTGGCTTCATTTTCGCATTTAATTCAATTCCTAATCTCATTCGGGCTATACAATAACCAATTAAGCACATTACATATGTGAAAACATGTATCATTATTTACCCCGACCGGGACTCGAACCTAGGACTTATAATTGCTAAGTCAAGGCGCTACCAACTACACACCACAGAAGGTTAAAAGGAATCCAACCTTATAGCTTATATCTGCTATACTTAGGAATGAACGCATTCTATCTGAATGCCACTATGTTTATATTACAGATTCCCCAACCTCACTCGTGGCTTCATTTTCGCATTTAATTCAATTCCCAATCTCATTCGGGCTATACAATAACCAATTAAGCACATTACATATGTGAAAACATGAATCATTACTTACCCCGACCGGGACTCGAACCTAGGACTTATAATTACTAAGTCAATGCACTACCGAATACACACCGCAGAAGGTTAAAAGGAATCCAATCTTATAGCTTATATCTGCGATACTTATGAATGAACGCATTCTATCTGAATGCCACTATGTTTATATTACAGATTCCCCAACCTCACTCGTGGCTTCATTTTCGCATTTAATTCAATTCCCAATCTCATTCGGGCTATACAATAACCAATTAAGCACATTGCATATGTGAAAACATGAATCATCATTTACCCCGACCGGGACTCGAACATAGGACTTATAATTACTAAGTCAAGGCGCTACCAAGTACACACCACAGAAGGTTAAAAGGAATCCAACCTTATAGCTTATATCTGCTATACTTAGGAATGAACGCATTCTATATGAATGTTACAGATTCCCCAACTTCACTCGTGGCTTCATTTTCACATTTAATTCAATTCCCAAACTCATTCGGGCTATACAATAACCAATTAAGTACATTACATATGTGAAAACATGAATAATTTTTCACCCAAACCGGGACTAGAACCTAGGACTTATAATTACTAAGTCAAGGCGCTACCAAGTACACACCACAGAAGGTTAAAAGGAATCCAACCTTATAGCTAATATCTGCTATACTTATGAATGAACGCATTCTATCTGAATACCACTATGTTCATATTACAGATACCCCAACCTCACTCGTGGCTTCATTTTCGCATTTAATTCAATTCCCAATCTCATTCGGGCTATACAATAACCAATTAAGCACATTACAGATGTAGAAAGATGAATCTTTTTTACCCCGACCTTAACGCAAACCTATGACTTATAATTACAAAGTTAAGGCGCTACCAAGTACACACCACAGAAGGTTAAAAGGAATCCAACCTTATAGCTTATATCTGCTATAATTAGGAATGAACGCATTCTATCTGAATACCACTATGTTCATATTACAGAATCCCCAACCTCACTCGTGGCTTCATTTTCGCATTTAATTCAATTCCCAATCTCATGCGGGCTATACAATAACCAATTAATCACATTACATATGTGAAAACATGAATAATTTTTTACCCCGACCGGGACTCGAACCTAGGATTTATAATTATAAGTCCTAGGTTCAAGTCCCGATCGGGGTAAAAAATCATTCATGTTTTCACATATGTAATGTGCTTATCATGGTTAATGCATAGCCTGAATGAGATTGGAAAATTAATTAAATGCGAAAATGAAGGCACGAGTAAGGTTGGGGAATCTGTAATATGAACACAGTGGCATTCAGATAGAATGCGTTCATTCCTAAGTATAGCAAATATAAGCTATAAAGTTGGATTCCTTTTAACTTTCTGTGGTGTAGTTGGTAGCGCCTTGACTTAGAAAATATAAGTCCTAGGTTTAAGTCCCGTTCTTGATAAAAAATGATTC
>JAXCGZ010008065.1:0-60298 GCA_037179515.1 Halocaridina rubra
AAACCCCCCACACTGCCCAGCCCTCTCTTTCCTGTAAGATTCGGCTTACTTCATCATAAAATTCTAATAAGTTTGTTACTGTTGATCTACCTTCTCTGAAGCCATGTTGCCTCACTGACAAAAAGTTGAAGGATTCCAAGTGAAGAGAGATATGTTTCCTTAGTAGTTTCTCCATAACTTTGCAAACTATGCTGGTCAAGGAAACTGGTCTATAGTTCAGAGCCGTATCCCTCCTTCTCTTTTTGAAGATAGGTATCACATTTGCTTGTTTCCAGCATCTTTGAATCTCCCCCGACTCCAGTGACTCCTTAAATATGATACTTAGTGCCACTGATATTGTGTTTGCGCATTTTTTAAGCACATGAGGGGATATGTCATCAGGACCTGTAGCTTCATGAACATCTAAATCCATCAGCGTTTTGCATACCTCGGTGGCTGTAAGGTTGATGTTCTCTAATACCGGCCCTTGAGCTTCTATCACTGCAATCTGAGGGGTGGGGTATTTTCTACTGTAAATACTGACTGAAACTCCTTGTTCAATTCTTTGCAGATCTCTTCATCCGTCTCAGTGATGCTTCCATCCGCTCTCTTTAGCCTTAAAACCTGTTTTTTTACCTTCAGTTTTCCTCTGATAAAGCTGTGGAAAAGCTTGGGATTTTCTTTAGCCTTCCTGGTGATGTCCCTCTCATAGTCTCTCTCTGCCTCTCTCCTTTTACTTAGGTAGTCATTTCTTGCTCTTTTGTAGGTTTGCCAGGCATTTATGTTTTTTCTCCTCCTATACCTTTTCCAGCATTTGTCTCTCCACTCCTTAGCTCTTTTACACCCATTATCGAACCATTTCTCTCTGGCATGAATTACACCTACTTTGGTGACAGGTATGCAGCAATCTACTATCTTCCCATATTTCTCACAAAAGATGTCATACAATTCTTGTACAGATTTGTTGTAAAATAAGGTTCTCCAGTCAAGAACTGCAAAAAGCTCATTCATTTTGATGTAATCTCCTTTCCGATAGTTCCTCCTCATGTCCTCAGTGCCTCTACTCTCAGGAAGAATATCTTCAATGATATACTCCATCAACAACACACGGTGGTCACTCTTTCCAATTGGTGGTTCATACTCAATTTTTTCAATATCCAACACATTATCTGTGAACACTAGATCAAGTAGTGATGGCTCATCCCCACCCCTGGCCCTTGTTGATTCCATTACATGTTGGTGTAGGAAATTCCCTTGTACGCAATCTAGGAATCTTGCCCCGAATGAGTCCTCACCACTGTGTGGGTCAAGATTTATCCAATCTATCTCTTTATGATTAAAGTCTCCCATAATCAAAATCCTACATTTTTTTCCCCGTGCCATGTTAACAACAGAGTTTATGACTTCAATAGTACCTATATGACTTTCCTCATAAACTTCAAGCCTATTTTGGTTCCTTGGTCGGTTGTATACAACAGTTATTATAATGCTCTCTGATCCAGTATTTATGCGAGCAACAAGAAATTCCTTGAACTCACTTTCTATAGCCAAGTTTATTTCTTCAACTTGAATCCTTTCACTTATGAGCAGTGCTATCCCTCCACCAGTCCTCTCAGATCTTTCAACCCTTAGTATTCTGAAGCCCTTAGGAAAAACTGTGACACTGTTTATGTCCTCACTCAACTTAGTCTCTGTAATTGCTACTATATCTGCCTTACTGTTGTGAATCCTATCTTTTAATTCTACTGCCTTACCAGCTAATCCATCAGCATATGTGTATAACAATCTTAATGAGGCCCCATCCCCTGATCTTCTGTCATTATCTTCTTTATCTCCCCTCTGTCTGGAAGAACTCTGTAATGAAAATTTTTCTTCTCTTCTTCAATTCTTTCCTCATTTAACCTTCTTGCCTCTTGCAACAAGTTTTTGATCTTTCCCATCTCTTCCTGTGTTCTGTATCGTCTAATGAACACTTCTTTGAATTCTTGAAGGTCTTTTAGACTTTTTTTTCTCAACAATATTTCCCTACATGTTTCCCCTCTCTCAAAGGTTACTTTTGTTGGTCTCGGCTTTCCTTCCCTCGAATATTTACCTAGTTGGTGTATGTTTACAATATCCTCAGGACCACAAACTACTCCAAGCTTTCTTATCAGGTCTACAACCCTAGCTTTATTTTCTTCAAGTCTCCCCTGCCATGTTGGCTCCTGGGATCGCTTATGCCTGAGATTACCACTGTCTTCTCCTTATCAAGTCCTGTCTGATGAGTGGGTTTGCCCTTTCCATCACAACGTCTTTCATTTTTTTGATTACTGTCTCTTTATAGTCAACTGTTTGTATGTTTTCCAGTGCCACCACCTTTACAGCCTCTTTTACTGCCACATTCCCCTTTAGTGCATCAGCAAAGGAAGTTTTCATGGCATCATTTTCCATATTCAGCTCCTGGAACTCTTTTCTGAACTGTTCAATGTTTTCCTTAATCTGGACATTCCAAGCAGCAATCTCGTCTCTCTCAGAAGAGAGCAGTGAACTAACATCTAATTCCTTTAGGTTGTCATTCAGCTGTTTGTTTTTATCTTCTTGTTTAGAAATTCTAGATTCTAGTTGACTCTTTTCCCCTTCCAGCTTCTTTATTCTTTTTTCTAGTTCCTTTCTCTCCTGCCCTTGTGCTTTATTTGCTTCCTCCAAAAGATCTTATTTGCTCTCTGAGTGTTTCATTCTCTTTCATTTCTCCATCCATATTCCAAATTTTTTCATCAAGGCTTATAACCATTGCCTCTAAATTCTTGATTTTCTGTTTAAGTCTCCTAATGGCTACCCCTCCTACCGACCCATGGATGGGAGAGGTTTGGGACAGAGATGGCGTCATTTTTATGTTCTCCCTCTCACAGAATATAGAAAGAAGACAAGAAAGAGAAAAAAAAAGAGAAAAACTGTGTGTGTGAGATTACCTAATTGTGATTACCTAATTGTGTTTACGGGAAAGAGCCCAAAGCTCGTATCTTCCCGTCTCCTGATCGGTTCCATTTTTAGACTTAGTGATACTTATCATACCTGTCCTTAAAACTATGGATTGAGGTAGCAGAATGTGTGTGTGTGTGTGTGTGTGTGTGTGTGTGTGTGTGTGTGTGTGTGTGTGATTACCTAATTGTGATTACCTAATTGTGTTTACGGGAAAGAGCCCAAAGCTCGTATCTTCCCGTCTCCTCATCGGTTCCATTTAAGACTTAGTGATACTTATCATACCTGTCTTTAAAACTATGGATTGAGATAGCATTAACTACCTCCTCGCTTAGCCAATTCCAATTATCAACTACTCTTACACTGAAAAAGTATTTCCTTACATCCTGCAAAGAAGTTTTCTTACGAAGCTTCAAACTATGGCCTCTAGTTCTAGAGCCAGCCATATCGAAATATCGATCCCTATCCACTCTATCATAACCATGAAGGAATTTAATGACACCGCCATATCCCCCCTCAATCTTCTAGCTTCGAGTGATGGTAAGTCTAATTCCCTCAGCCTTTCATCGTAACTGAGATTGCGTATTTCTGGCACCAGTTTCGTGGCATGTCTTTGAACTTTTTCAAGCTTAGCTATGTGCTTTTTCAAGTGCGGATTCCAAAAGGGGGCTGCATATTCGAGTTTTGGCCTCACATAGGTTACATAAATATTTCTGAACATTTCCTTGTCCATGTGCCTGAAGGCTACCCTTACATTTGATAAGAATGCATATGCTGACCTTACTATGCCATTTATATGTATTTCTGGAGACAAATCTGCCAGTATGTTTACTCCTAGATCTCTCTCATTTTCTGTCTCTTGAAGTTCTACTCCTGCCACCGAGTAGTCAAGCTTGGGCCTTCTTGCACTTGTACCCATTCTCATTACCTTACATTTTGAAGTATTGAATTTCATTAGCCACTTTTCTGACCACTCATGCAGATTATTTAGATCCTCCTGAAGTTCTCTACCATTGTTCTCGTTTTTTACTTTCTTCACAATCTTTGCATCATCTGCAAACATATTCATGAATGAATTTACAGACTCTGGTAGGTCATTTACATATACAAGGAACAAAAGTGGCCCTAAAACTGAACCCTGTGGAACTCCACTACTAACTCTTCTCCTTTCAGACACTGAGTGTCTTACTCTAACTCTCTGTTCCCTTCCTTCTAAGTAAGTTTTTATCCATTCCAAAACATTTCCACCTATTCTAGCCATTGATTGCAGCTTTCTAATAAGTCTCCCATGTGGAACAGTGTCAAACGCTTTCTGGAAGTCTAGGAATATGCAATCTGCCCAGCCCTCTCTTTCCTGTAAGATTCGGCTTACCTCATCATAAAATTCTAATAAGTTTGTTACTGTTGATCTACCTTCTCTGAAGCCATGTTGCTTCACTGACAAAAAGTTGAAGGATTCCAAGTGAAGAGAGATCTGTTTCCTTAGTAGTTTCTCCATAACTTTGCAAACTATGCTGATCAAGGAAACTGGTCTATAGTTCAGAGCCGTATCCCTCCTTCCCTTTTTGAAGATAGGTATCACATTTGCTTGTTTCCAGCATCTTGGAATCTCCCCCGACTCTAGTGACTTTTTAAATATGATACTTAGTGCCACTGATATTGAGTTTGCGCATTTTTTAAGCACATGAGGGGATATGTCATCAGGACCTGTAGCTTTATGAACATCTAAATCCATCAGCGCTTTGCATACCTCTGTGGCTGTAAGGTTGATGTTCTCTAATACTGGCCCTTGAGCTTCTATCACTGCAATCTGAGGGGGTGGGGTATTTTCTACTGTAAATACTGACTGAAACTCCTTGTTCAATTCTTTGCAGATCTCTTCATCCGTCTCAGTGATGCTTCCATCCGCTCTCTTTAGCCTTAAAACCTGTTCTTTTACCTTCAGTTTTCCTCTGATAAAGCTGTGTGTGCGTATACGTGCGTACACATTCAATATAAGGTCAATAAAGACATTGAAATGATTAAGAACATTGTGATATTATCTGATAATAAAAAGTTAACTCACTTTACTCGAAGTTTATCATTTTTGGTTCATTTTCATATTTGTAACTTCAAATAACTATTTTGTAACCAAATGGATTATATTATAACTCAAGGATTTTTTCTTTTTCTTTACTTCTCTCGCATTTTCTGTTTCCATTCTATTTACTCATTTATTTATTTATTTATTTATTTATTTATTTATTTATTTATTTATTTATCTATTCATTCATTCTTTTATTATAAATTTCATTTACTGTTACAGTTGCTATTTAGCTATTTCTATTGTCAAAAAAATAATCAACTTTGCATAAACGAGAAATAATTATTTTATGAATCAATTTAGAGAGAGAGAGAGAGAGAGAGAGAGAGAGAGAGAGAGAGAGAGAGAGAGAGAGAGAGAGAGAGAGAGAGAGAGAGAGAGAGAGAGAGAGAGAGATGGATAAACAAATAGAGAGAAACAGATATTAGCAGGCATGAAGAAGATATATTAGTACATGAATGTAGAGAGAGAGAGAGAGAGGAGAGAGAGAGAGAGAGAGAGAGAGAGAGAGAGAGAGAAACAGATATTAGCAGTCATGAAGAAGATATATTAATAGATGTATGAGAAGAGAGAGAGAGAGAGAGAGAGAGAGAGAGAGAGAGAGAGAGAGAGAGAGAGAGAGAGAGAGAGAGAGAGAGAGAGTAACAAAAATAGATACATTTCAGATTGACATTCGAGATGTATATGTGTGCGCGCTTGTATGTACATATGTACGTATGTATGTATATGTGTCTGCATGTATGTATGCTTGTAATTCCCTAATTCTTATTACATAATTGTGCTTACGGGAAGAGCCCTATGCGGGTAACTCCCCACCTCCTGGTCGGTTCCATTTTTGTCCTCAGTGATACTTATACTTCTCCTTAAAACTATAGACTGAGTTTGCATTAACTATGTATGTATGCATATAAGTATGTTTGTATGCATACATGTATTTATGTATGCATGTACGTGAATATATATATATATATATATATATATATATATATATATATATATATATATATATATATATATATATATATATATACAGAGAGAGAGAGAGAGAGAGAGAGAGAGAGAGAGAGAGAGAGAGAGAGAGAGAGAGAGAGCAATATGCATTATCATGCTGACTAAAACTGAAATAAGGTTTTATAACCACAGCAACACAAACGTTTTCAAGGTTACTGGCAGCAGAGCAGGTTAAGATCCTCATGCCAAGTATTCCTATGATTCCGACTTCTATTCCCGTCTCTCTTTAGACCAGTGAGAATGTTTCCCATGGTCGAGTTTAGGTTGACATATGATTTCCCAATTGTGATTACCTAATTTTGTACTAAGTGATATTTATCATACCTGTCCTAAAAACTATGGATCGAGTTAGCATTAACTACCTCCTCGCTTAGAGAATTCCAATTATCAACGACTCTACACTAAAAAAGTACTTCCTTGCATCCTGCATAGAAGTTTACTTACGAAGCTTCAAACTATGAACTCTAGTTCTAGAGCCAGCCATATTAAAATATCGATCCCTCTCCATTCTATCATAACCATGAAGGAATTTAAAGACTGTCACCATATCCCCCCTCAATCTTCTAGCTTCGAGTGATGTTAAGTCTAATTTCCTCAGCCTCTCATCATAGCTGAGATTGCGTAATGCTGCCACCAGTTTCGTGGCATGTCTTTGAAATTTTTCAAGCATAGCTACGTGCATTTTCTAGTGCGAATTCCAAAAGGGGGCTGAATATTCAAGTTTTGGCCTCACATAGGTTACATATATATTTCAGAACAATTCCTTGTCCATGTTCCTGATGCTACCCTTACATTTGCTAAGAAAGCATATGCTGCCCTTTATATTCATATCTGGAGACAAATCTGCCAGTATGTTTACTCCTAGATCTCTCTCATTTTCTGTCTCTTGAAGTTCTACTCCTGCCACCGAGTAGTCA
This sequence comes from Halocaridina rubra, assembly GCA_037179515.1. NCBI lineage: Eukaryota > Metazoa > Arthropoda > Malacostraca > Decapoda > Atyidae > Halocaridina > Halocaridina rubra. Next base: position 6,949 of record JAXCGZ010008065.1, read on the forward strand.
AGCTTGGGCCTTCTTGCACTTGTACCCATTCTCATTACCTTACATTTTGAAGTATTGAATTTCATTAGCCACTTTTCTGACCACTCATGCAGATTATTTAGATCCTCCTGAAGTTCTCTACCATTGTTCTCGTTTTTTACTTTCTTCACAATCTTTGCATCATCTGCAAACATATTCATGAATGAATTTACAGACTCTGGTGGGTCATTTACATATACATGGAACAAAAGTGGCCCTAAAACTGAACCCTGTGGAACTCCATTACTAACTCCTCTCCATTCAGACACTGAGAGTCTTTCGCTAACCCTCTGTTCCCTTCCAAGTAAGTTTTTATCCATTCAAAGACATTTCCACCTATTCTAGCCATTGCTTGCAGCTTCTTAATAAGTCTTCCGTTTGGGACAGTGTCAAATGCTTTCTGGAAGTCTAGGAATATGCAATTTGCCCAGCCCTCTCTTTCCTGTAAGAGTCGGCTTACTTCATCATAATATTCTAATAAGTTTGTTACTATTGATCTGGTTGTAGGACAAAATGCCGATGGATATAATGTCGACGGATATAATATCGATGGACAAAATGTCGACGGACAAAATGGCGACATTTGTTCAAGTAGGACAAGATGTCGACGACGACTTTTATTTAGTTATTTATTCTTCTTACTCTTTCATTCATTCATAATAATATAGATTAAAATGATAGTTCAGAAATAACAAACTTGACAGTCAATCGCATTTGAATGAATCACAAGATGGCTCAGGTGTAGAGCTACAAATTTATTAAAAGCAATATAATCAATTAAAAGTGTATGGCAATACACCATTGGTAGTGTTTTGTTATTTGTCACAAGGGCATAAATAGTATACAACTGCTTCCCAACAGGAGGAGAATATCTTCTGTACAGCTGGCCATGTCTTTTATTTTGTTTTGAATTTTTAGAGCATCACATATGAGACTATCTAGTAGTCTCCGTGGCAAAATGGTAGCGTCCGCGACTCTGAGGTGGCAGGTCGAGGGTTCGCGCCCCGTCACGGACTGAGGTTAGTAAAGGCATACACTCAGGGTAACGATTACATCTGCCAAAACAAGTCCTTCGCAAGAAGGCAACCGTCCTAGCCCTTAGTTGAAAAGGGAGTTCGTGACGTAAAACCGAAACCAAACATCTGAGACTATCTGGCTGGTGAGAATGACTTGCAAAAGAAAGTACAGTATCGTTAGAAGTTGTTATTCGTCCACCACAATATCCACGTTTTTCACATTGCCATAAGATCCTATCTTGCTTTCGCTTATCGACAACGTCAGCATAGCCTTCGTAAAGAAGTTTCTTGACGCCTTTGTTCGTTTTTGTTATCTCCATTATAGTGATGGGAAGACCAAAAAAACAATTTCACTATACTGCAGATCTTGGAGATCTCATGGAATTTGTAAAATCCTTCTTCGTTACAAATTTGAAAAATCATTAAATTGCTTGTAAAACGAAACAAGACAACTACCAGTGCTGGAATATGCAAACAATATATGTAAACTAAAACTGAATTATCTAATGTGATAACTACCAAGATAGAATGGTTTCAACGAATTCAGAAGCATAAAAAGGTCAATGTTATTATTATTATTATTATTATTATTATTATTATTATTATTATTATTATTATTATTATTATTATTATTATTATTATTATTATTGTCGACATTTTCTCCTACCTGAACAAAGGTTGACAATTTGTCCGTCGACATTTCGTCCATCGACATTACATCCGTCGACATTATATCCATCGGCATTTTATCTACCTACTCTGAAGCCATGTTGTCTCACTGACAAAAAGTTGAAGGATTCCAAGTGAAGAGAGATATGTTTCATTAGTAGTTTCTCCATAACTTTGCAAACTATACTGATTAAGGAAACTGGTCTATAGTTCAGAGCTGTATCCCTCCTTTCCTTTTTGAAGATAGGTATCACGTTTGCGTGTTTCCAGCATCTTGGAATCTCCCCTGACTCCAGTGACTTTTTAAATATGATACTTAGAGCCACTGATATTGAGTTTGCGCATATTTAGGTACATGAGGGGATATATCATCAGGACCTGTAGCTCTATGAACATCTAACTCCATCAGCGCTTTGCATACCTCTGTGGCTGAAAGGATGATGTTCTCTAATACCGGCCCATGAGCTTCTAATTCTGCAATCTGTGTGTGATTACCTAATTGTGATTACCTAATTGTGTTTACGGGAAAGAGCCCAAAGCTCGTATCTTCCCGTCTCCTCATCGCTTCCATTTTATACTTAGTGATACTTATCATACCTGTCCTTAAAACTATGGATTGAGATAGCATTAACTACCTCCTCGCTTAGCCAATTCCAATTATCAACTACTCTTACACTGAAAAAGTATTTCCTTACATCCTGCAAAGAAGTTTTCTTATGAAGCTTCAAACTATGACCTCTAGTTCGAGAGCCAGCCATATCAAAATATCGATCCCTATCCACTCTATCATAACCATGAAGGAATTTAAAGACTGTCACCATATCCCCCCTCACTCTTCTAGCTTCGAGTGATGGTAAGTCTAATTCCCTCAGCCTCTCATCATAACTGAGATTGCGTATTTCTGTGCATGTATGTGTGTGTGTGTGCATATATATATATATATATATATATATATATATATATATATATATATATATATATATATATATATATATATATATATATATATTTTTTTTTTTTTTTTTTTTTTTTTTTTTTTAAATTGATTGTGACACCAGGACGGGCGAGAAAAAAAAATAAATCTACCCTCATCAAGCCTGGGCACGAGGAAAACAAAAAGAGAAACAGAGATGGGGAGTGTTGTGACTTCTCAGATGTGAAGGGGATAATAAGACATGTGTAACGAATATCCAAGATATTCGGCGTTGATGTACGCATAGAAAGAGAACCGTAACTGAAGGAAAACTTAATATCGAACTGTCCAGGACAGTCTTATTTAAGTCGACAAGATCCTTCAGCTGTAGTATATATATATATATATATATATATATATATATATATATATATATATATATATATATATATATATATATATATATATATATATATATATATATATAAAATCAATTTTTTTACCCCGCCCGGGACTCGAGCCTAGGACTTATAATTACTAAGTCAAGGCGCTACCAACTACACACCACAGAAGGTTAAAAGGAATCCAACCTTATAGCTTATATCTGCTATACTTAGGAATGAACGCATTCTAACTGAATGCCACTATGTTCATATTACAGATTCCCCAACCTCACTCGTGGCTTCATTTTCGCATTTAACTCAATTCCCAATCTCATTCGGGCTATACAATAATCAATTAAGCACATTACATATGTGAAAACATGAATCAATTTTTTTACCCCGACCGGGACTCGAACCTAGGACTTATAATTACTAAGTCAAGGCGCTACCAACTACACACCACAGAAGGTTAAAAGGATTCCAACCTTATAGCTTATATCTGCTATACTTAGGTATGAACGCACTCTAACTGAATGCCACTATGTTCATATTACAGATTCCCCAACCTCACTCGTGGCTTCATTTTCGCATTTAATTCAATTCCCAATCTCATTCGGGCTATACAATAATCAATTAAGCACATTACATATGTGAAAACATGAATCAATTTTTTTTGGCATTCAGTTAGAATGCTTTCATTCCTAAGTATAGCAGATATAAGCTATAAGGTTGGATTCCTTTTAACCTTCTGTGGTGTGTAGTTGGTAGCGCCTTGACTTAGTAATTATAAGTCCTAGGTTCGAGTCCCGGTCGGGGTAAAAAAATTGATTCATGTTTTCACATATGTAATGTGCTTAATTGATTAATATATATATATATATATATATATATATATAATATATATATATATATATATATATATATATATATATATGAATCGACGCATAGCTGCTGTTCTAGATCAGGGATTCTCAAACTTTTTCCCGTTAAGTACTCCCCGAGCTATAAAATTATCTACTCGTACCCCTATTAATCCGACACCAAAATGGAATTGTAAATATAGTAACACTAATTCCATATAAGTTGGTACTGCTGACACGGATATATATATATATATATATATATATATATATATATATATATATATATATATATATATATATATATATTTAAATTATAATGACACTATACATCAGTAGCACGGACATCACAATCAATTAAGAATGAATTTCTGTTTAAAGTACTTTTTCGTGAGCCATCTAAGTACCCCCTGGAAATATTCCTGCGAACCCCTGGGGATTCGCGATCCCAGGTTTGAGAACCCCTGATATAGACGCAGAAGTTTTCCCATTTAAATGCGTTATATCAATGAGAAAATTAAGTTCACTCACGCGCCTACTTGTTAGACATACTTAATTGTCTGTTTTTAATTAAATTTAATTTTTAATTTTGCATTGCTTCCCCTTGTGCGAGCCAGCCATTTTACAGCAAGGAGACTGTTGTTATGATTTTCTTAAAATTAGTAGTAGTAGTAGCAGGTAATAGTAGAAGTAGTAGTAATAGTAGTAGTTGCAGTGGTAGTGGTAGTAGTAGTAGTGGTAGTAGCAGTAGTAGCATAAGAAGAAGAAACAATAATAGTAGTAGTAGAAGAGAGTAGTAGTAATAGTAGTAGTAGTAGCAGTGGTAGTGGTACTAAAACAGAAACAATAGTAAAAAAGAAAGCAGAAGAAGAAGAAGAAGAAGAAGAAGAAGAAGAAGAAGAAGAAGAAGAGTGGTTGTAGAATAAGTAGTAGTAGTAGTAGTAGTAGTAGTAGTAGTAGTAGTAGTAGTAGAGACCCAATATATGAATCTAGAATTTTATTAGGCCCTAGAAAAAAGTCCTTGCAAAATATTCCATTTCTTACGCAAATCAATAAAGACAATGGGAAAAAACATCCACAACTTATTTATTTATTTATTTCATTACTTATTTCTCACCTAATGGGAATTTGTTTTTGTATTATTTTGTCTGATATCAAATCAATAGAGTCAAGGTCAAACAAGGATGAAAAAGATGAAGGTCAAACCAATTATAGCTTTTATTTTGCTCTAAAGAGAGAGAGAGAGAGAGAGAGAGAGAGAGAGAGAGAGAGAGAGAGAGAGAGAGAGAGAGAGAGAGAGAGAGAGAGAGAGTATAACTTAAAAACTGAATATTTGTTTCTTTTTAGTGATATTGCATAGGTGTTGATGAGGGACATAATAACATTTCATTTTCATATTATAGTGAAACAGAGTACAATAATAATAGTAATTATAATAATAATAATAATAATAATAATAATAATAATGATAATAATAATAATAATAATAATAATAATAATAATAATACAGCGTCCACCTTGGTCGAGCTGTATCGCTCGCAACTTTGATTCGCCAGGTTGAGGATTCGCGGCCCACCACGGTCTGAAGTTAGAAAGGGCATCCACTCAGGGTAACGGTCACACTTGCCAAAACAAAAGTCCTTCGCAAGGAGGAACCATTTTAGCCCTTAGTAGAAAAGTGAGTCCGTGACGTAAAACCGATTCCATGGTCTTTTTTTATGATGGTGACACCAGGTCGGGGCCCCCCCCCCAAAAAAAAAATAAATAAATCTACTCTCATCTGGCCTGGACAAGAAGAAAACATAGAGAGAAATAGAGATGGGGAGTATTGTGACTTGTCAGATGTGAAGGGATAATATGAGGTGTGTAACGAATATCCAAGAATATTCGGTGTTGATGGAGGCATAGAAAGAGAACCGTAACTGAAGGGAGACTTAACGTCGAACTCTCCTGGACAGTCTTAAGTCTATATACAAGAGCCATATTCCCCCCCCCCCCATATACGGTGGTACGGAAGGAACATATGGGTCTCCGGAGTACGGACAATTCTCTCTCTCTCTCTCTCTCTCTCTCTCTCTCTCTCTCTCTCTCTCTCTCTCTCTCTCTCCTTGTCATCGTTGTAATCTATTATGCAAACCAATTCTTGCATTACTCTCTCTCTCTCTCTCTCTCTCTCTCTCTCTCTCTCTCTCTCTCTCTCTCTCTCTCTCTCTCTCTTCGTGTCATGGTTGTAATCTATTATGCAAACTAATTCACGCATTACCCTCTCTCTCTCTCTCTCTCTCTCTCTCTCTCTCTCTCTCTCTCTCTCTCTCTCTCTCTCTCTCTCTCTCTCTCTCTCTCTCTTCGCGTCACGGTTTTATCTATTATTTATACTGCTGGATGTACAATCTCTCTCTCTTTCTTTCTCTCTCTCTCAATATATATATATATATATATATATATATATATATATATATATATATATATATATATATCAGAAATGCAATGACTAATTACAGAGCTGGTAACAGAGATACAATTTCTCAGTTATCATGAAAGGCTAGAGAAGTAAAACTTACCGCCGCTAAGCTAGAAAGAGATGGGATATCGTAACGGATTTTAAAGTCCTTCAATACTCTAACATAGTAGATAGAGATCGATATATTGATATGTATGGCTCTAAAATTAGATATCACATTGATGAATGTAAGGAGTATATATACCTTTCTGGATCAGCATTAGTTGATAATTAATATTCGCTAAACGAAGAAACAGTACTGCTAATTCACCCGTAGCTTCAAGAGAGATATGATTCAATCGCAGAATATTGGCCAATGGCACCATCCGCCCATCGCCATACTACAGTTGAAGGTATTTTTGACTTAATAGGACTGTCTAGGGCAGTTCGATGTTAAGTCTTCCTTCACTTACAGTTCTCTTTCTATGCCTAAATCAACACCGAATATTCTCTGATATTCGTTACACATCTCTTGTTATCCCTTCACATCTGACAAGTCAAAACACTCCCTATCTCTGTTTACCTCTGCTTTATCTTTGCCCGTCTCGGTGTCATACTCATAATAAGCAAATGTATGTAAAAATAAAGCCGACCAGGAGACGGGTAGTTACGAGCATCGGACTCTCACGTAAGCACAATTAGGTAAATACACACACACACACACATATATATATATGGCTCTAGATAGAGTGGATAGGGATCGATATTTTGATATGGCTGGCTTTAGAACTAGAGGTCATAGTTTGAAGCTTCGTAAGAAAACTTGTTTGCAGGATGTAAGGAAATACTTTTTCAGTGTAAGAGTAGTTGATAATTGGAATTGGCTAAGCGAGGAGGTAGTTAATGCTATCTCAATCCATAGTTTTAAGGACAGGTATGATAAGTATCACTAAGTCTAAAATGGAACCGATCAGGAGACGGGAAGATACGAGCTTTGGGCTCTTTCCCGTAAACACAATTAGGTAATCACAATTAGGTAATCACACACACACACACACACACACATTTCCACATAATGCACTTGTCTATATATATAAATATATATATATATATATATATATATATATATATATATATATATATATATATATATATATATATATATATATATATATATACACAGCTGTGTATGTTACATATACAACTACATACAGCCTGTGCACATCTGCAGCTTAAGTGCATAAATGTGTATGAACACGTATACATTCGTAGTTGTTTGACACTTAGGAAAAAATAGCAGCTTAAGGACAAGGCAGAAATAAGAGAACGGTAAAACAATAAAAAGACATGCTAAAGAAATAATCAAAGTAATGAAGATTTATTAATGGCGATGAGAAAGAAAGAAAATCGAAACAGATGTGGAGTGTTGTGACTTGTCAGATGTGAAGGGATGATAAGAGATGTGTAACGAATATACCAGAATATTCGGTGCTGATGTAGGAACAGAAGAGAACCATACCACTCCTATTTACATTCAAAAGACATTTAGCTATAGTATAGCAATGGGCGGCCGCTGCCATAGGCAATACTATTTACAATTACTTAAAATCTATAAACGTCTTATCCGTCCCTGCTTAGAATACTGCTTGCACATCTGGGGTGCTTCTTCTTATATTTAATTCTATCTATTCTATCTACCTTGGCTGTTTCCCCCTTTAATTGGGGGGTAGCCGACATAAAAAAAAAACAATAAGGGGATTACTTTCCTCTATGGGCAATCACGAGGGAGCTAGCGACCATTTAGATGGCACTGCTGGAGTGCCACAGCCCATCCTCCCGGCTCTTCCACAACCTATGTCACTTCACAACTGCCAACTCCCCTACTGCCCAAACCATAGGGCTACCTCTATAAGATGCATCCCTGTGGTAACAGCAGATGCCCATCAGAGCTGCGTCACAATCGCTCGCCACTCAATCCAATTCCTAGCACGCTTGCCTGCTTCCCTCACATCCATCCTCCTATCATTCAGGGCTCTCCTTATTCCATCCATCCACCCAAACCTAGGCCTCCCTCTAGCATTTCTCCCATCAACTCTCGAATTCATCACCTTTTTCAGCAGTCTTTCATCATCCATCCTATCCAAATGGCCAAACTATCTCAGAACATTCATATCTACTTTGGCTGCAATTTCTCTCCTCACACCCGTTCTTGCTCTCACCACTTCATTCCTAACCCTATCCAACCGAGATACACCAATCATACTCCTCAGGCATTTCATCTCAAACACATACGTGGGCCACGCAACTGCTTCTCTTAAATTTTTACTTGTGTTTTTGAGTGACTAAGTGCTTAGTGGAAAACTTTACTATAATTTCCATAAATCTGAAATCCTGCAGAGTATTGTGAGTACAAAACTTATATTTGTTGTATGACGAGACTGTCCAAAATATTAAAGGAAAAAACTGAGAACATTTTCGTGAGGGGAGAGAGAAGCTGCTGTCCAGTTCTGCCTTGAAGGAAATTTAGAAGAGTTGCCAGAAGTGAAGCCATCACATCACATTACCTAAATTTTTGTGTAGACTGGGGAAAGCTCTTAAGCCGTTTACCTGATCCTGTGGTTCCATATATTGTTAAAATCAGTATCCTTCCCATTTATATTAACTTGTTAGTTAGTTTGATACACGAAATAATTGAATAATTAAATAAATGCCAAATATCCACCTGTCAACAGTACTGATTTAAGTTGCCAAGTAGTACAGCTGTCTTATTTTCTTCATTTTTTTGCTTTTATTTTAGTTTTCTCTTTTACAATTTTTTTTGTATTTTGTATAATATTGAGTTAAATGTAAAGTCTAATCCTGAGATAACATATCTTGGTTGGCAAGTGAGTTTATCAGTTAGGAAGAATATATAACAGAAACAGGTGGGGTGCCTCCTCAGACAGAAATTCGAATATTCCTTCAGGTTTGACTTTTGTTTTGTTGCATTTTTTTTCTTTTTCTTTTTATCCTTAAATTACCATGGTCAAGTTTTTAAGTTAAGATGTGTGTTACCAGAAAAGAGATAAATTGAGTCACTAAATAGCACTTATATGGAGATATAAAAATTCTATGTGAAGCTTAAATAAAAGTTTTTCTCTTTTTTTTTTCCTCTTTCTCTTCTTTTTTCTATATTCTGTGAGAGGGAGAACATAAAAATGAGGCCATCTCTGTCCCAAACCTCCCCCATCCATGGGTCAGTAGGAGGGGTAGCCATTAGGAGACTTAAACAGAAAATCAAGAATTTAGAGGCAATGGTTATAAACCTTGATGAAAAAATTCGGAATATGGATGGAGAAATGAAAGAGAATGAAACACTCAGAGAGCAAATAAGATCTTTGGAGGAAGCAAATAAAGCACAAGGGCAGGAGAGAGAGGAACTAGAAAAAAGAATAAAGAAGCTGGAAGGGGAAAAGAGTCAACTAGAATCTAGAATTTCTAAACAAGAAGATAAAAACAAACAGCTGAATGACAACCTAAAGGAATTAGATGTTAGTTCACTGCTCTCTTCTGAGAGAGACGAGATTGCTGCTTGGAATGTCCAGATTAAGGAAAACATTGAACAGTTCAGAAAAGAGTTCCAGGAGCTGAATATGGAAAATGATGCCATGAAAACTTCCTTTGCTGATGCACTAAAGGGGAATGTGGCAGTAAAAGAGGCTGTAAAGGTGGTGGCACTGGAAAACATGCAAACAGTTGACTATAAGGACACAGTAATCAAAAAAATGAAAGACGTTGTGATGGAAAGGGCAAACCCACTCATCAGACAGGCACTTGATAAAGAGAAGACAGTGGTAATCTCAAGCATAAGAGAATCCCAGGAGCCAACATGGCAGGGGAGACTTGAAGAATATAAAGCTAGGGTTGTAGACCTGATAAGAAAACTTGGAGTAGTATGTGGTCCTGAGGATATTGTAAACATACACCAACTAGGTAAATATTCGAGGGAAGGAAAGCCGAGACCAACAAAAGTAACCTTTGAGAGAGGGGAAACATGTAGGGAAATATTGTTGAGAAAAAAAAGTCTAAAAGACCTTCAAGAATTCAAAGAAGTGTTCATTAGACGATACAGAACACAGGAAGAGATGGGAAAGATCAAAAACTTGTTGCAAGAGGCAAGAAGGTTAAATGAGGAAAGAAATGAAGAAGAGAAGAAAAATTTTCATTTCAGAGTTCTTCCAGACAAAGGGGAGATAAAGAAGATAATGACAGAAGATCAGGGGATGGGGCCTCATTAAGATTGTTATACACAAATGCTGATGGATTAGCTGGTAAGGCAGTAGAATTAAAAGATAGGATTCACAACAGTAAGGCAGATATAGTAGCAATTACAGAGACTAAGTTGAGTGAGGACATAAACAGTGTCACAGTTTTTCCTAAGGGCTTCAGAATACTAAGGGTTGAGAGATCTGAGAGGACTGGTGGAGGGATAGCACTGCTCATAAGTGAAAGGATTCAAGTTGAAGAAATAAACTTGGCTATAGAAAGTGAGTTCAAGGAATTTCTTGTTGCTCGCATAAATACTGGGTCAGAGAGCATTATAATAACTGTTGTATACAACCCACCAAGGAACCAAAATAGGCTTGAAGTTTATGAGGAAAGTCATATAAGTACTATTGAAGTCATAAACTCAGTTGTTAACATGGCACGGGAAAAAAAATGTAGGATTTTGATTATGGGAGACTTTAATCATAAAGAGATAGATTGGATAAATCTTGACCCACACAGTGGTGAGGACTCATTCGGGGCAAGATTCCTAGATTGCGTACAAGGAAATTTCCTACACCAACATGTAATGGAACCAACAAGGGCCAGGGGCGGGGATGAGCCATCACTACTTGATCTAGTGTTAACAGATAATGTGTTGGATATTGAAAAAATTGAGTATGTACCACCAATTGGAAAGAGTGACCACTGTGATTACCCAATTGTGTTTACGGGAAAGAGCCCAAAGCTCGTATCTTCCCGTCTCCTCATCGCTTCCATTTTATACTTAGTGATACTTATCATACCTGTCCTTAAAACTATGGATTGAGATAGCATTAAGTACCTCCTCACTTAGCCAATTCCAATTATCAACTACTCTTACACTGAAAAAGTATTTTCTTACATCCTGCAAAGAAGTTTTCTTACTAAGCTTCAAACTATGACCTCTAGTTCTAGAGCCAGCCATATCAAAATATCGATCCCTATCCACTCTATCATAACCATGAAGGAAATTAAAGACTGTCACCATATCCCCCCTCACTCTTCTAGCTTCGAGTGATGGTAAGTCTAATTCCTTCAGCCTTTCATCATAACTGAGATTGCGTATTTCTGGCACCAGTTTCGTGGCATGTCTTTGAACTTTTTCAAGCTTAGCTATGTGCTTTTTCAAGTGCGGATTCCAAAAGGGGGCTGCATATTCGAGTTTTGGCCTCACATAGGTTACATAAATATTTCTGAACATTTCCTTGTCCATGTGCCTGAAGGCTACCCTTACATTTGATAAGAATGCATATGCTGCCCTTACTATGCCATTTATATGTATTTCTGGAGACAAATCTGCCAGTAAGTTTACTCCTAGATCTCTCTCATTTTCTGTCTCTTGAAGTTGTACTCCAGCCACCGAGTAGTCAAGCTTGGGCCTTCTTGCACTTGTACCCATTCTCATTACCTTACATTTTGAAGTATTGAATTTCATTAGCCACTTTTCTGACCACTCATGCAGATTATTTAGATCCTCCTGAAGTTCTCTACCATTGTTCTCGTTTTTTACTTTCTTCACGATCTTTGCATCATCTGCAAACATATTCATGAATGAATTTACAGACTCTGGTAGGTCATTTACATATACAAGGAACAAAAGTGGCCCTAAAACTGAACCCTGTGGAACTCCACTACTAACTCTTCTCCATTCAGACACTGAGTGTCTTACTCTAACCCTCTGTTCCCTTCCTTCTAAGTAAGTTTTTATCCATTCCAAAACATTTCCACCTATTCTAGCCATTGATTGCAGCTTCCTAATAAGTCTCCCATGTGTAAGAGTGTCAAACGCTTTCTGGAAGTCTAGGAATATGCAATCTACCCAGCCCTCTCTTTCCTGTAAGATTTGGCTTACCTCATCATAAAATTCTAATAAGTTTGTTACTGTTGATCTACCCTCTCTGAAGCCATGTTGCCTCACTGACAAAAAGTTGAAGGATTCCAAGTGAAGAGAGATATGTTTCCTTAGTAGTTTCTCCATAACTTTGCAAACTATGTTGGTCAAGGAAACTGGTCTATAGTTCAGAGCTGTATCCCTCCTTCCCTTTTTGAAGATAGGTATCACATTTGCTTGTTTCCAGCATCTTGGAGTCTCCCCTGACTCCAGTGACTTTTTAAATATGATACTTAGTGCCACTGATATTGAGTTTGCGCATTTTCTAACCACATGAGGGGATATGTCATCAGGACCTGTAGCTTTATGAACATCTAAATCCATCAGCGCTTTGCATACCTCTGTGGCTGTAAGGTTGATGTTCTCTAATACCGGCCCTTGAGCTTCTATCACTGCAATCTGAGGGGGTGGGGTATTTTCTACTGTAAATACTGACTGAAACTCCTTGTTCAATTCTTTGCAGATCTCTTCATCCGTCTCAGTGATGCTTCCATCCGCTCTCTTTAGCCTTAAAACCTGTTCTTTTACCTTCAGTTTTCCTCTGATAAAGCTGTGGAAAAGCTTGGGATTTTCTTTAGCCTTCCTGGTGATGTTCCTCTCGTAGTATCTCTCTGCCTCTCTCCTTTTACTTAGGTAGTCATTTCTTGCTCTTTTGTAGGTTTGCCAGGCATTTATGTTTTTTCTCCTCCTATACCTTTTCCAGCATTTGTCTCTCCACTCCTTAGCTCTTTTACACCCATTATCGGACCATTTCTCTCTGGCATGAATTACACCTACTTTGGTGACAGGTATGCAGCAGTCTACTATCTTCCCATATTTCTCACAAAAGATGTCATACATTTCTTGTACAGATTTGTTGTAAAATAAGGTTCTCCAGTCAAGAACTGCAAAAAGCTCATTTATTTTGATGTAATCTCCTTTCGGATAGTTCCTCCTCATGTCCTCAGTGCCTCTACTCTCAGGAAGAATATATTCAATGATATACTCCATCAACAACACACAGTGGTCACTCTTTCCAATTGGTGGTACATACTCAGTTTTTTCAATATCCAACACATTATCTGTGAACACTAGATCAAGTAGTGATGGCTCATCCCCACCCCTGGCCCTTGTTGGTTCCATTACATGTTGGTGAAGGAAATTCCCTTGTACGCAATCTAGGAATCTTGCCCCGATTGAGTCCTCACCACTGTGTGGGTCAAGATTTATCCAATCTATCTCTTTATGATTAAAGTCTCCCATAATCAAAATCCTACATTTTTTTCCCCGTGCCATGTTAACAACTGAGTTTATGACTTCAATAGTACCTATATGACTTACCTCATAAACCTCAAGCCTATTTTGGTTCCTTGGTGGGTTACATACAACAGTTATTATAATGCTCTCTGACCCAGTATTTATGCGAGCAACAAGAAATTCCTTGAACTCACTTTCTATAGCCAAGTTTATTTCTTCAACTTGAATCCTTTCACTTATGAGCAGTGCTATCCCTCCACCAGTCCTCTCAGATCTTTCAACCCTTAGTATTCTGAAGCCCTTAGGAAAAACTGTGACACTGTTTATGTCCTCACTCAACTTAGTCTCTGTAATTGCTACTATATCTGCCTTACTGTTGTGAATCCTATCTTTTAATTCTACTGCCTTACCAGCTAATCCATCAGCATTTGTGTATAACAATCTTAATGAGGCCCCATCCCCTGATCTTCTGTCATTATCTTCTTTATCTCCCCTTTGTCTGGAAGAACTCTGTAATGAAAATTTTTCTTCTCTTCTTCATTTCATTCATCATTTAACCTTCTTGCCTCTTGCAACAAGTTTTTGATCTTTCCCATCTCTTCCTGTGTTCTGTATCGTCTAATGAACACTTCTTTGAATTCTTGAAGGTCTTTTAGACTTTTTTTTCTCAACAATATTTCCCTACATGTTTCCCCTCTCTCAAAGGTTACTTTTGTTGGTCTCGGCTTTCCTTCCCTCGAATATTTACCTAGTTGGTGTATGTTTACAATATCCTCAGGACCACATACTACTCCAAGCTTTCTTATCAGGTCTACAACCCTAGCTTTATTTTCTTCAAGTCTCCCCTGCCATGTTGGCTCCTGGGCTTCCCTTATGCTTGAGATTACCACTGTCTTCTCCTTATCAAGTGCCTGTCTGATGAGTGGGTTTGACCTTTCCATCACAACGTCTTTCATTTTTTCGATTACTGTGTCCTTATAGTCAACTGTTTGTATGTTTTCCAGTGCCACCACCTTTACAGCCTCTTTTACTGCCACATACCCCTTTAGTGCATCAGCAAAGGAAGTTTTCATGGCATCATTTTCCATATTCAGCTCCTGGAACTCTTTTCTGAACTGTTCAATGTTTTCCTTAATCTGGACATTCCAAGCAGCAATCTCGTCTCTCTCAGAAGAGAGCAGTGAACTAACATCTAATTCCTTTAGGTTGTCATTCAGCTGTTTGTTTTTATCCTCTTGTTTAGAAATTCTAGATTCTAGTTGACTCTTTTCCCCTTCCAGCTTCTTTATTCTTTTTTCTAGTTCCTCTCTCTCCTGCCCTTGTGCTTTATTTGCTTCCTCCAAAGATCTTATTTGCTCTCTGAGTGTTTCATTCTCTTTCATTTCTCCATCCATATTACGAATTTTTTCATCAAGGCTTATAACCATTGCCTCTAAATTCTTGATTTTCTGTTTAAGTCTCCTAATGGCTACCCCTCCTACCGACCCATGGATGGGGGAGGTTTGTGTGTTGTTGATGGAGTATATCATTGAAGATATTCTTCCTGAGAGTAGAGGCACTGAGGACATGAGGAGGAACTATCCGAAAGGAGATTAAATCAAAATGAATGAGCTTTTTGCAGTTCTTGACTGGAGAACCTTATTTTACAACAAATCTGTACAAGAAATGTATGACATCTTTTGTGAGAAATATGGGAAGATAGTAGATTGCTGCATACCTGTCACCAAAGTAGGTGTAATTCATGCCAGAGAGAAATGGTTCGATAATGGGTGTAAAAGAGCTAAGGCGTGGAGAGACAAATGCTGGAAAAGGTATAGGAGGAGAAAAAACATAAATGCCTGGCAAACCTACAAAAGAGCAAGAAATGACTACCTAAGTAAAAGGAGAGAGGCAGAGAGAGACTATGAGAGGGACATCACCAGGAAGGCTAAAGAAAATCCCAAGCTTTTCCACAGCTTTATCAGAGGAAAACTGAAGGTAAAAGAACAGGTTTTAAGGCTAAAGAGAGCGGATGGAAGTATCACTGAGACGGATGAAGAGATCTGCAAAGAATTGAACAAGGGGTTTCAGTCAGTATTTACAGTAGAAAATACCCCACCCCCTCAGATTGCAGTGATAGAAGCTCAAGGGCCAGTATTAGAGAACATCCACCTTACAGCCACAGAGGTATGCAAAGCGCTGACGGACTTAGATGTTCATAAAGCTACAGGTCCTGATGACATATCCCCTCATGTGGTTAGAAAATGCGCAAACTCAATATCAGTGGCACTAAGTATCATATTTAAAAAGTCACTGGAGTCAGGGGAGATTCCAAGATGCTGGAAACAAGCAAATGTGATACCTATCTTCAAAAAGGGAAGGAGGGATACGGCTCTGAACTATAGACCAGTTTCCTTGACCAGCATAGTTTGCAAAGTTATGGAGAAACTACTAAGGAAACATATCTCTCTCTTCACTTGGAATCCTTCAACTTTTTGTCAGTGAGGCAACATGGCTTCAGAGAAGGTAGATCAACAGTAACAAACTTATTAGAATTTTATGATGAGGTAAGCCAAATCTTACAGGAAAGAGAGGGCTGGGCAGATTGCATATTCCTAGACTTCAAGAAAGCGTTTGACACTGTTCCACATGGGAGACTTATTAGGAAGCTGCAATCAATGGCTAGAATAGGTGGAAATGTTTTGGAATGGATAAAAACTTACTTAGAAGGAAGGGAACAGAGGGTTAGAGTAAGACACTCAGTGTCTGAATGGAGAAGAGTTAGTAGTGGAGTTCCACAGGGTTCAGTTTTAGGGCCACTTTTGTTCCTTGTATATGTAAATGACCTACCAGAGTCTGTAAATTCATTCATGAATATGTTTGCAGATGATGCAAAGATTGTGAAGAAAGTAAAAAACGAGAACAATGGTAGAGAACTTCAGGAGGATCTAAATAATCTGCATGAGTGGTCAGAAAAGTGGCTAATGAAATTCAATACTTCAAAATGTAAGGTAATGAGAATGGGTACAAGTGCAAGAAGGCCCAAGCTTGACTACTCGGTGGCTGGAGTACAACTTCAAGAGACAGAAAATGAGAGAGATCTAGGAGTAAACATACTGGCAGATTTGTCTCCAGAAATACATATAAATGGCATAGTAAGGGCAGCATATGCATTCTTATCAAATGTAAGGGTAGCCTTCAGGCACATGGACAAGGAAATGTTCAGAAATATTTATGTAACCTATGTGAGGCCAAAACTCGAATATGCAGCCCCCTTTTGGAATCCGCACTTGAAAAAGCACATAGATAAGCTTGAAAAAGTTCAAAGACATGCCACGAAACTGGTGCCAGAAATACGCAATCTCAGTTATGATGAGAGGCTGAGGGAATTAGACTTACCATCACTCGAAGCTAGAAGAGTGAGGGGGGATATGGTGACAGTCTTTAAATTCCTTCATGGTTATGATAGAGTGGATAGGGATCGATATTTTGATATGGCTGGCTCTAGAACTAGAGGTCATAGTTTGAAGCTTCGTAAGAAAACTTCTTTGCAGGATGTAAGGAAATACTTTTTCAGTGTAAGAGTAGTTGATAATTGGAATTGGCTAAGCGAGGAGGTAGTTAATGCTATCTCAATCCATAGTTTTAAGGACAGGTATGATAAGTATCACTAAGTATAAAATGGAAGCGATGAGGAGACGGGAAGATACGAGCTTTGGGCTCTTTCCCGTAAACACAATTAGGTAATCACAATTAGGTAATTACATTTTATTTCCGTCTCTCACTTGCTATCATACCCCCATAGCTCTGATCCATACATCACAGCTGGCACAACCACTTTCTCATACAAAACTTTCTTAACATTCATTTCCAACCCTCTATCCTTCATCACTCCTTTCAACGCACCCAACACTTTACATCCTTTATTCACTCTGTGACACACATCTGCTTCCACTCCACCATTTGCAGCTATAATCGAGCCTAAATACTTAAACTGATCAACTTCCTCAAGTGTCTCTCCATTCAACATAACATTCAATCCAGCACCATCCTTATTTCTTGTACACCTCATAACCTTACTCTTTCCCACATTCACTTGCACCTTCCTTCTCTCACACACCACTCCAAATTCTGACACTAACTGACACACCTTCTCCTCTGAATCTGCCACCACCACAGCATCATCTGCAAACAGCAACTGATTCAGCTCCCACTCGTTATCATCCCCATCTACCATTCTCAAACCTCGACCACTCACACGCTCATTCACCTCTCTTACGACCCCATCAATATACAAATTGAACAGCCATGGTGACATCACACATCCCTGTCTCTGTCCCACACTCACTGGAAACCACTCACTCACTTCATTCCCTACCCTAACACAACCTCTAATGCCTTCATACAAACTCTTCACTGCATGCAACAGTTTACCATCAATTCCATATAACCTCAAAACATTCCACATTGCCTCTCTATCAACTCTATCATACACTTTCTCCAGATCCAAAATTGCAAAATATACATCCTTACCCTTTGCTAAATATTTCTCACATAACTGCCTAACTATAAAAAATCTGATCTATACAACCTCTACCTCTCCTAAATCCACTCTGCACTTCCGCAATCACATTTTCTGTCTTATCCCTAATCCTATTAAGCAGTATCCTACCATACACTTTTCCTACCACACTCAACAAACTTATACCCCTAAAATTACTGCATTCATACACATCTAACTTACCTTTGTATAGGGGCACTATGCAAGAAATCATCCATTCCACTGGCACCATTGACAACATAATGCATATATTAAACGCTATCACTAACCATTCCAATGCAGTTACACCCCCTTCTTGCAACATCTACACTCTCACGCTATCCATTCCAGGTGCTTTACCTGCTTTAGCTCCATACAATGCCCTTTTCACCTCCTCTCTTGTAATTTCTCTCTCATTTTTATCTCCCATTACTGACACTTGAAAACCCTCCACTGCCACTATAGCTGCCTCTCTATCTTCCTCAACATTCAACAAGCACTCAAAATATTCTGCCCATCTTTTTCTTTCATCGTTCCCTCTTAACATCTGTCCATTCACATCTTTCACTGTCTCTTCCATCCTTGATCCACCCTTCCTTACTCTCTTCACTTCTTTCCAAAACTTCTTTTTACTCTCCTCATATGACCTACTAAAATCCTGTCCCCACCTAACATTTGCCAATCTCTTCTCTTCCTCTACCTTCTGCTTGGTTTCCACGGTTTTCTCCCTATATCTTTCATACTTCTCCCTACTTTTACACTGCAGCCATTCCTCAAAAGCCATCTTTTTCTCTTCCACCTTCATTTTCACCCCTTCATTCCACCACTCGCTGCCCCTCCTCATGCCACCTCCAACAAACCTCTTTCCACACACATCACTTGCATGTCCCACAAAACATTCTTTCATCAACCCCCATTCCTCCTCTAACTCCCCAACTTCTCTTTATTTCACCCTGTCATATGCCACTTTCAACCTGTCCTGATATTCCTGTCTCTTCTCTGACTTTTTCAACTCTACTACCTTCACCATTTCCCTTCTACATCTCCCCACTCTTTTGCTACTACCAGTTATGCTTCAACCAAAAAATGGTCAGACATCCCAGCAGCCACACCCCTAAATGCATGCATATCTTTCACTCTATCAATCATGCTCTTTGCTACCAACACATAATCCATCAATGCTCTTTCTTTCACTCTTCCATTTGCCACTCTCATCCATGTATACTTATTTATTAACTTCTTCTTGAAAAAACTATTGCTCCATACACATATCTAACAGTCTCTCGCCACTCTCATTCCCACCTGGTACCCCATACTTTCCTACAACACCTTCTACCTCTCCATCACCCACTCTGGCATTCAAGTCACCCAACACAACTACATAGTTCCTTCTACTCAGACCATCCACACACCTAGTTAACTCATTCCAGAATTCACCCCACTCTTCCTCACTTCTCTCACATCCTGGCCCATATGCACTAACAAAAGCCCAACATTCCCTACCTATCCTAGCCCTCATCCACATCAGCCTAGATGACACTTCTTTCCATTCCACTACCTTATTTACCATCCATTCACTCAGCAATAATGCCACACCTTCTCTCGCTCTCCCCCTTTCAACCCCAGACACCCTACCTGTCACATCACTAAATGCCACTTCTCCTTTTCCTTTCATCTTCGTTTCACACAATGCCAATACATCCATCCTCCTTCTACCAAACATATATCCAATCTCACATCTTTTGCTCTCTATTGTACTACAAACACGCACATTTAGACACCCCAAAACTAGATTTTTGTGAGAAGTTATTCTCCCCTCTAGCTTGCAGGCTAGTACAGTGGTAACGCGCTGGCTTCGCAATCATGAGGTCGAAAGATCGGTTCCCGTCCAAGACCGAGAGTTTAAGCTGTTTACTGGCAGGAACTGCTGTGGGTGGACACCACAGTGGGGGGTTGGGGCTTACCCTGGCTGACGAATACCCATTGTATTGAAATGGAAATAAAGTATTATTATTATTATTATATACTCTACTTCCCTTCTTCTTTGATGTCTCGCAGGAGGTTAATACAAAGGGGGGATTCCTAGTCCCCTCACCCCGTCCACTTTTAGTCACCTCTTACGACATGCAGGGAATACGATGGGGCTATTCTTTGATGCAGTGCCCGCCATCATTAATGATCCTTCTTTTACTTCTAACCTAGATTCTCTTTCTCTTCACCGTTAAGTATCATCCCTTTCTCTTATCTATTGCTACTACTTCCATCGCTGCTCTGATGAGTTGGCGAGTTGTATCCCTTCCCCACTGCCGAGGCCGCGTAACACTTGCCGAGTGGCATCGTTTCGCATGTACTGTGTGGAGACTTGTAGCTCGCGAATTGGTAGGTGCAGCGACTACGTCTTCCCATCTACCTCAAGACTCTGGAACTCTCTTCTCCATCTGTCTTTCCAAATTCTTATGACTTATCTTCCTTCAAAACGCGGATCTATCGTCTTCTAAGGGCCTAATCTTCAATATCTCTACATCCTCAGTACTGTGACTATTTTTTTTCAGTCTGACCATTTCCTCTGTGTATCATGACCTCATCTCTTCCTTATGGATAACCTTTTTCTTTTCCTTCGTTTTAACGTGTTCTCGTATCTTTATTGATAAAGGCAGTTTTTTGCCTGTCCCGGTGTCATACTCATAAAAAAACTATACACAGCCATAAACCCCTTATAAAGGGGATGACTGAGTCAAGCCAAAAACCTTGAACCTTTGTGGGAGGAAATTACAAAGAGGAATGATTAGCAGCCCCCTCGAGCCGCCCCATTTCGTCAACTTTTACAACACTCAGAGGAACACGAAGGAGCTAGTCTTGTCCCTTCGTCTCGGAGAAAATAATGTATACACAAATGTATATACAATCATACATTCGCAGATGTGTACTAGACATGTACATATTTACGCACAGTGTATGGACATCTATAACTTTATTATTTAGACGTGAGTGTACACATACTAAAACAAAAACATGCTCGTAGTGTATGTACATATACAATTACATACTGTACACATGTGTGTGTGCACAGGTACACACACCTGTGTATTGTACCGTCACACGACATTTTATTTGCTAGTGACGTCATCACTATAGTCCTTTCTCCCCCCCCAGAGACTCTACCCCCTTCATCCCCCTCCCCTCATCTCCTACCATTCACTGCCCCCCATTCTTACTGAGTCACGGGGTCGCTGTTAAAGAATTAAGATAAAAGCAAAAATAAATTGAAAGTGGAGCATGGGGAGAGAGAGAGAGAGAGAGAGAGAGAGAGAGAGAGAGAGAGAGAGAGAGAGAGAGAGAGAGAGAGAGAGAGAGAGAGAGAGAGAATCTGTACTACATGATTCCACAAAACATCTATTTTTTTACTCAGAGAGAGAGAGAGAGAGAGAGAGAGAGAGAGAGAGAGAGAGAGAGATAATATTTTAATAAACTTTTTTCAGAGAGAGAGAAAGAGAAATAAATCTGTAATACACTGTTTTCAGATAGATAGATAAATAGATAGATAGAGAGAGAGAGAGAGAGAGAGAGAGAGAGAGAGAGAGAGAGAGAGAGAGAGAGAGAGAGAGAGAGAGAGAGAGAGAGATAATATTTTAATAAACTTTTTTCAGAGAGAGAGAAAGAGAAATAAATCTGTAATACACTGTTTTCAGATAGATAGATAAATAGATACAGAGAGAGAGAGAGAGAGAGAGAGAGAGAGAGAGAGAGAGAGAGAGGAGAGAGAGAGAGAGAGAGAGAGAAATTTTTAATACACTTTTTCAGAGAAAGAAATAAATAAATCTGTAATTCACTGTTTTCAGATATATATATATATATATATATATATATATATATATATATATATATATATATATATATATATATATATATATATATATATATATATATATATATAGAGAGAGAGAGAGAGAGAGAGAGAGAGAGAGAGAGAGAGAGAGAGATTTCCAACGGATTTTAATATTATTTATATATTCATATAATATTTTTGTTTCTCCCCTTTAGTAATTTATATATTTGTCCGCGACTCTGAGGCGTCAGGTCGAGGGTTCGCGCCCCGTCACGGTCTGAGGTTAGCAAGGGCATGCACTCAGGGTAACGATTACATCTGCCAAAACAAGTCCTTCGAAAGAAGGCAACCGTCCTAGCCCTCGGTTGAAGAGGGAGTCCGTGACGTAAAACCGGAACATATCATATGTATTGTATTAACTCTAGCTGGGAAATGTATTTATTTTTATATTTTATGAATGATAATAATAATAATAATAATAATAATAATAATAATAATAATAGTATTTGTATTGGTAGTAGTAGAAGTAGTAGTAGTAGTAACAGAAGTAGTGGAAGTAATAGTAGCAATAACAACAAAATAATAATAATAATAATAATAATAATAATAATAATATTATTATTATTATTATTATTATTATTATTATTATTATTATTATTATTATTGTTGTTGTTATTATTATTATTATTATTATTATTATTATTATTATTATTATTATTGTTATTATTATTATTATTATTATTCATTTTGACACCTGAGGTAACAGCAGTAATCTTATGTTTATTAGTCACCAAAATTAATATAGTAATAACTTGAATATATCACTGAAAAGTACTTAAGATCGTTGTAACTTTGAATTTCGATGGAATCATAAAACAAATTATTAAAATAATGGCAATATAATAGTTATTCTATTTTAATTAGATATATATTACAATGTCTCCATGTGAACTTCTTAAATTTTCGCGCGATAAAACAGACGATATATGGCTAATAGCATGATTGCTCGAATTAAATGACTAATTAACAGGTATCCTTTCCAACTCAGGCTAGTCCCTAAGCAAAACCTGAATCTATTTGTTAATATGATGTGAGACTCAAATTTCTGACAATCCACGAGGTAAAAGTGCCGAGTTTTTGCTGGTAGGATCACTGGACGGTGATAGAAATGCCATATTAAATCAGGAAAAAAAAATGTCTGCTCTTGCTTTAACTATGTATACGACGAGGCTGGGTGCATGCCACAGTTATTTTCTGTATTTGCATTTTTCTTAGTGCTTTATAATTATTCATCTTGTTTTCTATGCCCTTTCTGATGTTCTATTTATTATCATATCCTCTGATCCCTTGTGTAATTTGTGACAGAAATACAGAAACCTGTCAATTTACACTGATAGACAAAATTCCAACCCCGTTCAGGGCCTCTCAGAGGGGGAATGTCGAGATTCTGCATGTTCACATTTATTTTATACCATTTTTATATATATATGCTCTCATTAATATGCATTTCAAGGAATATATACGGTTTGTAAATGCTGTATTTTATAGACTGGTAACCTTCAGTAGCTCGAAATATCTCCCAAATTCATACATAATGGTTATAACCCTGTAGCATTCTGGCCCCTCCCTCAACCACGATGGATAGACCGCCATGATAAACCTTCCCTTCAAAGTATGGCAATTTCTTTTCCTTCTCATAGATTTGGTTATCGCCAGAGTATGCTTCATTTTGGCTGTTGGAAGTAAGGACACCATATCATAACTATGAATTACATTTCTTTTTGCCTGATACCGTGTACAGTTTATCAGTGGAAAACCGGCTTCTATATCATTATCACTATTTTCTGGGTCTGAGAGAAAGTGTAATATACTCCATGTCAATAACTTTTATATTTACATATGTAGTTATTTGCCTGGTTGAGCAAAGTGCAATTCTGCAGAATTCATACTAATCACAAATATCGGAAAAAGATTGCTACTACATATAATAAATTTATCTTTTATTTTTTTAAGTGAAACATAGGTGATGAAGTTCCATTACAAGGCAGCGTCTGTTTCTGAGAGATCAATTTTCATTACTTAAAAACAAGCGTGCACTATACATAAATTTCTAAGGATACATCCATGAAGCATGTTTTTACACGTTTTATTTGCATATTCATGGCAAAATTTAGAAAAAATATTACTTATATTATGCTTTAGCATATAAAAATAACGAAAAATCAGACGTAGAAATTCATTGCGAAAGCACAACACGTTGGAAGCGCCATCTACGGTTAAGGCATTTTGAAAGATATTTATTCACTAGTTTTGATAACAATTTAAATAAAAGTATTTTCGATATTCAACAACAACATAATCTCAGGTTTTACGATTAATTATTTGGTCTTAATATATTATTAAAAATATACTCGAACATCACTTGTTGCTAGAAATAAGCTGTAGTTACGCTATTTTTAACGCTAAGTCGCTAGCTTACCTAATTATGATATATTTTCGTATACAACAATTGCTGTCATAGCCGCAAATTAAAAAAAAACAATAACGAAATTAATCGAAATGTGAAATACAAATATCAGTGAATATATGGGAGCAAGATAAGGAGAGATAAGAATATGTGAATAAAATTCCACTATCTCTCTAGCGGGTTCCTAGCCAACAATGTTGTGCAACGCTGAATTTCCATCAGTATGCGACGGGATGTCGTGGGGGAAGGATGGATCACGACATTCACATTAATTCTTAGTTTGTGTAACTTTCACTCGAAGGGAAAAGTGATTATATTTTAGCAACGTTCGAGATTGGTTATTCAATCGCAGCGGGTGTAAAACATGGATTTCGACGAGTACGAAACTCTGCCCACGAGCAGTCTACGCGTACACATGACGGCTGGAGCCGTAGCAGGAATCATGGAGCATTGCATAATGTACCCTGTAGATTCTGTCAAGGTTGGTTTTATATGTATCTGTCCATTTTTTTTTTATATTTATCTGTCTATTATTTATCTATTTATCCCTCGTGATTATTCGATGTTTTCCGTTGTCTTCTTTGGGTTGGCTATTCACACGACGTTTTGTTTATTATTAATTATTTATTTTATTTATGCTTAGGTATTCATTTATCTGTTTGTAGTTGTATCGTGTGATTATTCTTTATTACATTTATCCGTTTTCTAACTCGTTTTTTGTTTTTCTAATTTTATATCCGGTGGAAAATATTTCAAGACAATTATTCTTATTATTATGACTATTGGGTATTATTATTGTTATTATTATTTATTATTATTATTGTTAAAATTGTCTGTATTAAGAAAAGATAAATATATACAATTGTAAAAATGGAGGGAAACGGGAGGAAAGTTTCCCTCAAGGTTACTCTCTCTCTCTCTCTCTCTCTCTCTCTCTCTCTCTCTCTCTCTCTCTCTCTCTCTCTCTCTCTCTCTCTCTCTCTCTCAGATATATGCAAAACTTGATACAGATGTTGAGTACAGGCAAATTTGCGACTTTGAGGCGTCAGGTCGAGGGTTCGCGCCCCTTCACGGTCTGAGGTTAGCAAGGACATGCACACAGGGTAAGGATTACATCTGCCAAAACAAGTCCTTCTCAAGAAGGAAACCGTCCTAGCCCTTGGTTTAAAAGGGAGTCCGTGATGTAAAACCGTAACCTGAGAATTAAATATAAATACAGATCATAAATGTCTAAGACAACAATAAATATTAATTTCTAATATCAATTTGTTTCTTAAGTGGGTGTCGAAGTAACATAACCAAACCTAACCTTATTTTATAATAAACTTTATGGGGATTTCCTATACTGGGGGTGTTGAAGTAAATATTAACCCGGTTCATGTATTTCTATAGTCACATCAAGAAACTTTAAAGGTTAATGGTCTCAAATGTGAGGCAGTGGTAAGGAACAGTGATAGCTATAAAGCCTGCCTATATATACCTACTATATAGCTGGGGTCTAAGCCCCTCGCCAATCACGTTAATGGTCTCAAATGAAAGGCAGAGGTAAGGGACAGTGATAGCTATAGAGCCTGACTAGATATACCTATATAGCCGGGGTCTAAGCCCCTCGCCAATCACGTTAACCCATTAATCTTCATGCAGAAGAAATCATTGAACACCATTTAATTGGTAAAAACAGACTTTGAAAGCTAATTCAACCTGGGGCAAGGTTCGAACCTTTGTCTAATACATTACCAGCCCCAGATGCTGCCACTTCCACTTTGTTGCTAAATGATGGAAAGAAATTATTCAACGTGTTCCCAAGAGACTCGAGATTAAATACACTTTTCATTTTGTCTTCAAGGTCAGTGTGCCAAGGCGCTACCAACCTTACCAGCAAAGGTATTAAAAAAATATATATATATATTTTAGCTAACTGCTGGAGTTAGGAAATGAATGAAGACTACTGTACATTTACATTCCGTACAGTGCTTTCATTCCCTAGCTCCAGCAGCTTCCTGAGAGGTTTCTGTTTTATACCTTTGGTGATATGTGTTGGCATGTAATATTGGATGCCTTCTGAAGGTTTAATAGGATAAACTGGAGAGGACACTCCTCATGATTTGCCAACTGGAGATAGCTAACCTAAATTAAGGTGCTCTATCTCCAGTTGCTTAATTATGAGATGCATTATCTCCAGTTAGCCAATTGTGAGGTGTGTTTACTCCGGTTTATCAGGCTTAATAGTCACCAAACCATAGGCCATTAACAGGATTTCCTGGTGGGACATCAACTATAATTCAAGAAACTCGTCAACAGCTTGATAAGATCCTATGATAACACTAGAGGCATGTACTAAATTACTGGCATTACTTGGTATTAGTAGTAAATGCGACTGGGATCAATTCAAGAAGAGACACCTATGTTTATTTCCCTAATCTTGGAGTGAGGCTAGATTAGATTACCTATACCTAAGCCCATTTCCAAATTAGGTACCTAAAAGTACATCAGGTGCCTCATCTGGTATTGAGCTGTGCAACTGTAATATTCATTTTGATATGCAATACCGCACCAGGTCACCTTCAATGAAACTCCACTGTGCCAAAGGCTCTAGGCATGGCTACTCTAAAAATATACCCAAAAGCCCTTAAAATTTACGTTTATTACTTTGCAATTCCTCGGCAAATAATTTAGGAAGTTATTTTGCATCTGGAAATTTACTGAAGATCTAACAAACCTCAAGTTGGTTGCACATCTCAGTTGCAATTTATAGCTAGTAACAAAACCTATAATTGCCGGTTATCACATATTATTAGCATTTTACCTAAAGTTAGGATTCTCGAAATCAGATTTTGATGGTGGCTTTGAAAGTAGGAACCATGGTTTTGCTATCTTAACTGGGGCATCTTTATATGATGCCTGCCTTGCATCCTACTGCTTATGGGATGCATAAATGAAAAGACTTCGTGATACCTTTAATATAAATAATATGATAGGAGATCGCAAAAACAGTGGAAATTGCGTTTTTTTTTTTTTTTTTTTTTTTTTTTTTTTTTTTTTTTTTTTTTTTTTTTTTACGAAAAAAAACAAACATACTAATTTTAAGCTACTCTGCTCAAGGGAATTTTGGAAAAATTCAGTGTGATGCTTGAAATTCCCTGGAAATAGTTGCTGTTTAATATTAAAATTCATTCTTTTTTTTATATACATCGCATGGAAGCTATTATTGAATTTTTTTAAGTAATGTCATTTTAGAAGTTTGGAGATGTGTTGTCTGTGTATTGTACTTACTCGGCTGATTAATTGAATACTGTTAGGTATCTTAACTCAGTGTGGGAACACTACCTCCTTTTTAGTTTAATCTCCTATAAAAGCACTAAGTAGAAAAATCTAGAGATATGAACATGTACTGTATAATAGTTAAAGGTCTCTCTTGAAAAGCTGAGGCAAGGAACAGTGTCAGTGCAGAGCCTGACAATATACCTACCATATAGCCAGGCCCTAAGCCCCCCGCTCCAGTCACATGGATACAGTGATCTAAATAATCAGGTAGTCCTATTGGAAATCATCGACCCCCCAGATAATTGCCCAATTTAATCAATAACGACACAAAGCAATAAAATCTAATCCAATTCCAGACTAGGATCGAACCTGGACCAGTATATTACCATCCCCAGATGGACCACTATGCCACAATGATGTACCCAGATATTGGACTCTATATATGAAATTGTGCAGAATAATTGAAAATTGCAAACTGAGGACATTGAAAATATAATATTGGTACAGCATGAGATATTGAAAATGAATTTGTTAACTGAAACCGAGATAAATATAATTAGTGAAGACATACATTTGACGAGGGAAAACAAGAGTTGAGAGGGTGAATGTGTTCAGGTTAGCATGACAAGGAAAGAGAATGTCTGATACTGACAATAAATTGCTAAATGAGTAATTGCAGTAGTGCAGCTATACCAGGCAAGAGAGTTTAAGCTGTTTACTGGGGAGGTTACTGCTGTGGCTGGTCACCACAGTGGGGGGTTGGGGCCTGTGCCGGTTGGCGACCACCCTATGGGTCCTCCATGACCCGTTCCACCCATCCGTGGGTGGAGAATCAAAAAAAAAAAAAAAAAAAAAGTGCAGCTAATTATTAAATTTGGTCTAGTATAAGTAAGCAAGACTAGGTCATAAAAAACTGCATTGTTCACTTATGCTTTCTCTTATTGTGTTGTGATAGAACTTGATGTACATATAGTTTAATGCTATATTGCATTTCTCTCTCTTTCCCTCTTTCTCATCATTAGCCGACTAAAATTGACGCATATATAGTGGAGTGGTATAGAGTATATCACATTTATTTCTCTATTTTTGTTGTAAATAGAGATCATTCTGTATAAGCAGTATTAATAAAATAGAGCAATAATGTCTATACTGTATTAATATACTATGTAACAGTACCACCTGTTCAGTAATACTTATAATAAAATGAAAACATAATAATAGTAATACTGTACCTGCATTGCATTCAATATAATATACTTCTGTTCTGTAAACGATACTATGGGATAATGATAAGTTTTTCCTCTGTACTGTCTGTAAACCCACACATGAATATGTACATACAGTACCCAGTCGCACAGACTTAAATTCTTTTTTTTTTCTCAATGGTGTCATAGATCTCAAAAAGTTTGAAATGATCAGTTGTCAGATTGATCCCTCTGACAGACTGAAAAGCCTTCCTAGGAGTGTAAACTTTGAACATAGATATTATAGTAAGGAGGTGTGAAAAGCCCATAAAAGAATCTAATCAAATTGAAGTTCAGAGGCCCCTCTGTGACTTTTGCATTTCATGGCAGTTCCAGGTATAAGTCGCCCACGACTTGAACGGCTCGTTATATATTTTGTGTATGTAAACCAGCTATATTGTGTATGTAAAATTCTAGATTTTAAGTTCAAGACTAATATTGCATCTGCCTCCATACCTAGTGCACACAGGCTTTATGAGGTTTTATATTCTCTGTTTGCTATATGTATGGTTCTCCAGGAAATTATTGCAGTGCTTGTTATTTAATATGAAAATGAGCATTTGAAATCATGATGAATTCCTAGACTGTTTTATAAGTGGCCATTTACGACTGAGTGGTACTGCTTGCGACTCTGATTCTTCAGTTTGTTGGTTCACGACCTGCCACGGTCTGAGGTTAGAAAGGGCATTCACACAGAGTAACAGTCATACTTGCCAAAACCAAAGGCCTTTGCAGAAAAGAGAGTCCGTGCTAAAACCTATCAAATCACATTTGAATAGACAAGCACCTAAGAATAAAGCAAAATGTGATACTGTATTTTAAATTCAGCGTAAGATATTTGTTTCACTAGTTTATATTAAATGTCATAAAATATTCCCACATATAATCCTGCATAATCTATAGGTTTATTCTCATTTTCTTAGGTTGATTGTGCATTAATCATTTGGTAATATTGTAATATATGAGTGAGATTTAATATACTTAAAAGAATCATTACCAAAATTATAAGCGCATAATTTCTTAGCAAACTCATCTTCCCTTACTACACTTATGCTTATGATTATGTAATAGACTTATAAAAGAAATTCAGACTAAAATGGAAAGTAGTGAATAGCAAAGGGACTCATAAAATGTCAAATCTTACTGCCTTAAATAAAGATGAAGTCAGACTAGATGTTGGTTTTGTGATGGATACAGTCCCCAGGATTATAAAAATGTTAGGGCATCAGAACCCATTGATAATAATTCAGAACTCTGGTAAGATAGTATCATCATATGCTGCTTTTGCTCCAACAGTCATCTTAAACTGGATGGTTTCTCTTTGCTTATTGTGCTTGAAGATAGTTATGCTAAACCATTTGAAATTAAAACCTGATCAGTTCAAATCTATCTACTTCAGTCACAATTCCAGTGTAAAGCAGTTGGCATTGTTAACAGAAATGCATTTTTAGAACTAATACTGTATTTACATTACAGTATTTGTGTTTACAGCCCCATTTACGTAATTCTTGGTACTGTATACTTTGTTGATATGTATACAGTGTTTGTAGATATATAAGTATTGCAAAAATATTTTCTTTTCTTTTGTGATGTATCATTGAAAATTGCTGGTGTGTCCCTCCCATGACTCTAAAGACTCTGATTGGCCAACTGACGACCATTCTTCAGCCAAGAAAGTCTTGAGGTGCACTGGCGGCACGCCAAACTGTACTTTCATCGCTTACTATAATTGGCTCAAAGCCTGTCCTTAATCTTGTATCGGCACGTTTTGTCATATGTTCATCTTTTGCACATTTTCTCGCGACGGTAATTTGAATGGTCCTGTACCTGCAGCTCTGCATAGTTATTGTTTCTAAGAACTTGGCCTTAGAGAGAATATTCAGGATGGCTATACGTTTCTGATCTCTATATATGTGAAAACACGGGACATGTTTTCACCCATGACCTAGATTCGAGCCTGCAACACTCTTGACATTCCATCGGTGTGCATAAGGTACTACCAAATATAAAAGAACTAGAGAAAATATTTAGTGAGGAGGTAGTCAATGTTTTCCTGCTCATGTTGGGTAGGCCATTTGCCTGTCATACCAGTCGAGCTGATATTGAGCTGGCTTCGTTCTCTGACCCAGAAATGGTTGTTAGAATTTGCCTAGTCATGTATAGGGCTTGGAATGCTAGTAATGGTATTTTTGTCTACAGGCAATATAAATGTTATCAGTAAAACCTTAGAAATTATACGCTAGCCTATCTTAATAATAATCGTAGTAAAAACAAAAATTTAATAAGAAATCAAAGAAATAACGATAACAAAAATATTTTGTCATAAAGAAAATGAAGTATTGTATCCATGGTAATAGTTTATTTTAAGTTTATCGGAATTTTCTTTCTTGGCGATAATAGGTAAGTTTAATTAAATGCTACATGGGTGTCTATGACCCTGACTTATACGGAGTATGTGTCTATTGTCTATTTGTATCCACACGTTTTTATGCCTTGAAAGATTTAAGTAAGTTTTTATTTACCAATGAAAAATACAAACACTCGGAACAAGTGTACTAATGATTGTTACCCTGTGCATCTATTGCAGACTCGCATGCAGTGCCTGGCCCCTTCCCCCGAAGCTGCATACCGCTCCATCCGCGAGGGCCTGTTCAAAATGATCAATTCGGAAGGCATCATGAGACCGTTGGGTGGAGTCACCGCTGTGATATTGGGTGCTGGTCCTGCTCATGCCCTCTACTTTTCAGCTTATGAAAGTATCAAGAAAACCTTTGGCTCAAATAATAAATTTCAAAATAATATTGTCAATGGTGAGTTTTACTTTTTTCCTTTGTAGCTCGTAATTTCATCTCTGCTCGTTGGATCCACTTACAACCTTGTTTAAATTTTGTCATATTCTGTACTTTGTAAACTTTTGAAGTCCATACTTTTTATTTTTATGTACTGTATTTTTTTAGCAAGCTGGAAATCGTACAGAATTATTATGTTTTGTGATGATTTCTAGGTACAGGATTACTGTAGTTATTTGTATAGTATATTTTTTTCAGCAAATTGGAAAACCTGCAGAATGATAAATTGGAACAATTTGTTTTTCAGCTTCGGCCGGCTGTGGGGCGACTCTTCTGCACGACGCTGTCATGGTACCAGCTGATGGTAAGTTTGTACAAAATTTTTTCACTGGTCAAAGCAAAACTTATTCCTAAGAGAGAATAAAAACTACTCTTTGTTTAGTCTGTGGAATTAGGGCCTTACTTCCACCTAAAAGGTTGCAGTTTCTTAAGCCAAAGTGGCTTCTCCAGTGTCCCTTTTGCAATTATATATCAGGATAAATAGTAGTCTTTGCCTAGATGGCAGGCTCAGTGAGTACCATTAAGCACGTTGGGTCAGTAGAGCAACAGCATATTCTCACAATCTCGGGCGTTCATGATGGCAAAAGTGCCTTTCCTGCTGTTTCTCACCAGCTGCCTGGTAGATCAAAGACTGATAGTCTGACGATCCTTGAAAGATTCTTCACATCCAACATCTATCATCATAGTCTAGCTATTGGAAGAGTTTGGACTAACTCCATCTGTGAGTGATGCCTGTCCAGTGTATACATTCCCTAAAAATTCTTTGACACCCTGTATTGACTATGGCCTTCCTTAGGGAACCTTGGCTGTACAGCCAGGCAGCTTCGGGAACAATAAAAAATCTTCATATTCGTTGTTCCTGTTATACCTATCTAATGTTTTTTCTCTTCTTTAAAGGGTCTCTTCAACACTATCCATCTCACTCTAGGTCCTCCTCTTGGACAACTTCCCATTGTTACTGTTTTCCATGTACCTTCTCACATGCCTGTTCACATCTATTTCCCCCATGATGGGTCACCACATCATATCAGTTGTCTCTGTATTGTCCTCTCCACCACGTCTTCTTTCATGATAGCACACACCCTCGTGTCCTCCCCCACCACATCCATAAATCTCCTCTTTGGCCTACCTCTCCCTCTCCTGCCTGGCAGTTCCATCTTCAGCATCCCTCTCCCAACATGCCCCTCGTCCCTCTTTAGCTCATGTCCAAACCATCTCGGCCTCGCCTCTCACCATGTCCCAAAACATTTCTACTTGCTCCCAGAGAGAACTGCAGCAACTTTAACTCCCTTTCTGCCTTTAATTTTGTTAGCTTTTCTCAAAAGAATCGTGGGAATTTAGAACTGACGTGGATGATATGGTTGTGTCCCTCTGGCTATATTATGTGGGAGAAGGATAAATAATTTGGAGTTGAATGTAACTAGTTTAGGATTTTTCTTTATTTACAGTAATTCTGCATTGGTAATTGCTTTTCTTAAAACAAATCCACATTAGTGTATTTGTTTCTCTCAAAAACTTTTTATGTGTATTTTTTTAAAAGTAATTTTTTAGATCTTTCCACAATATGGTTGAAATTGGAATTATCAATTAAATTTTTTTTTTTTTTTTTACAGTTGTCAAGCAAAGAATGCAGATGTATAACAGCCCATACAGTTCGTGCTTTGATTGCATACGCAAATTGTACCAAACAGAAGGCATTGGAGCGTTCTACCGTTCGTATACGACACAGTTAGCCATGAATCTACCATTCCACGCTATTCACATAGTAACCTACGAGAATCTTCATTTTCTCCT
Source organism: Halocaridina rubra (assembly GCA_037179515.1). Taxonomy (NCBI): domain Eukaryota; kingdom Metazoa; phylum Arthropoda; class Malacostraca; order Decapoda; family Atyidae; genus Halocaridina; species Halocaridina rubra. The sequence continues at coordinate 40,625 of JAXCGZ010008065.1, forward strand.
AAACCCTGAGAGAGAATATAACCCTAAGGTCCACGTTTTTGCTGGAGCGGCTGCTGGTGCGATTGCCGCTGCTTGTACGACGCCGTTGGACATGTGTAAAACTTTGCTTAACACGCAGGAAACCTCCACCCTGGCGCAATTGCAGCAGTCCAGAATCGTTGGAATCATAGGCGCGTTTAGGACTATATATGTCATGAATGGTTTCTCTGGTTTCTTTAAAGGCCTGAGCGCTAGGGTGCTCTATCAGATGCCCGGTACGGCAATATCGTGGAGTGTTTACGAACTGTTCAAATATCAGCTTTTCAAGAAAGAGAGTATGGCGGACAATCCTCCTTCCTCTCACAGAGATAGTGAATTGATTCTAGATAAAGTTACTATTGAGAGCGAGAAGGAGGCTTCTAGCAGGGCATACGGTGAAGGGGAATCTCTTGGGAAGAACATGTTTCATGATAAACGTATTGCGACTTTGAGCACCACGACCAATAAGACGATGGAAAGGCTAAGATTGCACATGCCCTCTTCTCTAACTGCAAACTGCGCAGCTGCTGACGATAACTTGCTAGGGAAATAGCATAGGCATCTTGCTTAGTTGTATCTTCTAATCTTTTTGAATAGGACATTTAAATAACTGTAGGTGCCTTGTGTATGCATAGTTTGCAGAATCTTAGATACTTCGAGATGAAAAATCGACGCAAATAAAAAAAACAACGTTCAGTCTTTTTGACTTGTTTAACACCATATCATACGAAGTACAGCATGTTGGCCGTGGTAATATAATACCATTGCTTGCCTTTGAAAAATAATTAAATTAAACTTGCCATTGCAAACAGTCTAGTCATTGCCAGCGATGAGGTAACATATCTCACTTTCCCTTTCTTTCCTTTCTTCTCTATTAACAGAAGTCCCTGAAAAGAAATCTAAAATCCCCCCTTATATTGGTCGTGTGATTGATTTTGAGAGTTAATAATTATACTAGATATACAGTAGACACTTTGTACCAAGAATAATTGCTGAAGTCTCTGACCCTTTGGAGTATTTAGTTGGAAAAGCATATGATTTTAAATTTTAAAACCTGCAAAGTATTGTGAGACTGGTATGATACATTGTAAATGTAGCGGGAGTCTCTCTCGTAGTTTTTTCTTCATATGCCACTCTGTATTTCAAGAGGAGATAAGCCTAAATAATCCTTTGAATCCTCCTCCAGTCTCTCTATCCTGATTCTCATATACTCCTGTTCTCACTTGTACAGGAGTTCTAAGCCAACACCAAACACCATCAATGCACCTTGGGCATAGGTCGTCACTTCTTTAAATAACTAGCAATATGAAAAGTGGTTTTCCTCTGAGATTTCTGTATGCTTGTGTGTAATACCCTCTGTAAATGCTTGCTCCAACTTTCATTCTTAGGAAGTGTGGTATGTTGTACGAACGCTTGACATGTGTTTGAATGACTGGGATTTGTGAATGCATTTAATACGAATATAATTATATTTAAGTCTAAACACATAACACACTTTGAAGCAAGATGAGAGTAAACAGGCATACAAAAGAAATGAGTTTGAACTGCAATAACCAGGAATACCTATGTACACTAGTTTGTTCCGATTTGGTATAAAAAGTATGGCGTGATTGATTGAGAATTTCGCATTTAGTAATGACTGTGAATGTATATTGCAAATAGTTCAGCAAGCTCGTTTATTCTCAGTGATTTTATCTTGACAATAATGTAGAAACCCAATTAAATGTTGTAAAAAGTGTGCACAGCTACTCTGAAGATGATAGATTTTTCTCACCTTAGTAGGGTTTGAGTTTTATGAGATTGTAGTGATAAGGTCATGTTTTTAGATTTCCGTTTTGCGGGATGTTTGCTCTTACATTACTGCTACAAAGTGTTTATTAACAGTTGTGATCCTGTCTACCTAATATTGAAATCAGGATATCATATAGAGTTTGAAGAATGTAAATATTTTTCTAGTTGGATGCTTGCGTGTGCAAATGCGGTATGCGATTGGCTTGACAAAGCATTAATGTTGTTGGTGAATATTATTTGTGTGATAAACTTCCAGAAACTCACCCCAAATACATCTTGATCTGTTCTTGAACACATACTTCTTATAATTTATTAATTATATGCAACTATTTGCATGTGTCTGGAAAGCTTGACAAGTTGCATTGCGTAACCTCAATCAGAACAAGTACCTCCTGGGATGTAAAAAATAATCTTGTTTTTTTAAACACAATAATTCTTTAATCTTTGTCCCAGCACTTTTTCTTTTTCATTTGAGAATGAAAGTTACCTCATTAAGTTTGTTATTAAATGTGATAATTTTCTTTGATGTTATTGTCATTGTGATCACGAAAGACGCAGGTGTTTGTTGAATTTTAATAAGTTACTGTAATACTATGAAAAGGTTAAACCACTTGTGGTAAGAGTTTCTCAATGACTCTGTGAACTGGATTCAAATAAAACTGATGCACAGGATATAGCGAATGTTTAATATATCTATGCAAAGAAACAGGTAACGTACATATTCGAAGATGTTAACGTACGTATTGAAGCGTACGAAGTTTAAAGTAATAAAGAAATTTATATTTACTCCCCTTAATATCTTTTTCCAACTCTATAATTATTATTTGAATCCTATTCATTTATGAAATTGTGATGAAAAATATGACCAATAATAACCAATACTAAGACATGCTGTATTAGTAAATAACATCTTTGATTTAAAAGAAAACTAACTCCCTAAGCCTTGGTATCTTCATGAATTATAAATATTGAAATCTGTAATACTTGTATTGCAAGATGTTGCATTTAGTAAAGAGGGTCTTTCCATCGTGCAAATAAAGCCTTATCCATTGTGTTACTTTCATAAAATGGTGGATGTGACGCCAGTTATCCTCTGGTTTTAGTAATGTGACTGCTCAGATAGTGCCTGACGCACTCATCAGTCGAGTATGATATGGCTCTTCCATTATTGTAATTTCATTGTGACTCGTTCTGTATTTTGGTATCAGCTGCTTCAGACACTTTCTATCTGAAAATATCTTCAAGATTTCAGGAAATAATGTGTATTCCCATTAATTTCTGAATTCTATTGTACTCTTTCTGTGCACTGACTTTTCTTAAAAAAATATTATATTACTTTGGTAATAAGATGTTGATTGTTAGGAGAGCAAGACTGGAAAAATTTTACTCACTTCCAACATATTACATTATGCAGCTTGCGAGTTACTACAGACTGGAAGTAAGGTTGGATTTAAAGGGAACTTTCCCTTAATAGGAGGTAAAGTGGTATTATTCTATGGAAAATGTAGAAAATTGTATTTAGAGATGGGATATAAGAAAACACGCAACCATTTATTGTAAGTTTGGTATGGGACTAGAAAGCTTATGGGTACAGCTAAAATATAATTCTTTTTGGTGCTATTTGTTTATCAAATAAAAGTACCCATTTAACTTAGGACTTATTCTGAGCAGCTTTTTTGTGTATATAATTTTTTTTTTTCTGTTAAGTATTAATTTACTGAATCTTATTTTTTTTCATGTGCATATGATTTTACTGTCATCAGAATTGAACCTAATATCCCTGTAATTCTAAAGATTACTCAGAAAAGCTGTTCAGTGTTGCAGGATGTCATCGTTATTACTATAACTATTGAGTTACTTAAGAATTTTGGCTTTCACATGTTGAGTACTCAGCTCTACAACAACCCCTTTGTAAGAATGCATTTTCTTTAGCAGTTTTATTGGATATTCTTCATGCTTGGAAGAGGGATTTTTTTTATTATTTTTAATGAGTTTAACTGCATGAATTGCTATTTTGTATTTATCACCATATTATTGTTCACGGCTATTATTAAAGACTTTTACATGCGTTTATGCAAGTTAACAAAACGAGTCACACTAGTGTACACGAGTAGACATAACAAATTGCACCACCGCACACGAGTGGACAATACTCGTTGCTGAGTCTTGAGACGAGATTGTGTGAAAACTGGTCTTTAATAATAGTACCAGTGACATATGGATGACCTTGCTTATTATTTAGTCATATAACCCTAGTTTTGCACTTCTCTTGAAAGTTTTATTTTTGCATATAGAGACTATCTACTTTTGATTGCATCTCCTCTCCATTTTTTCGCTTACTATAACTGGCTTTCTTTGGTGTAACTGAAAATAATGCATTAATCTTTTTTTTTTTTTTCCTTGAAATATCCAATATTGCTGATCAGAGGTTAAGGTTTTAAATACAGAAAATGAAGATACAATTATGGCCTTCTGGAAGCTGCTAAGAAATGCTGTGTAATGAGAACTTTACGGCATTAAGTAAACCATCTTGACGAGGATTTTAGAATCCAAGATGTGTCAGTGCTGTCAGCCCTTGTGTAACATGACATGTATTTGAGGTGATCTGTATATACATATATAAAGTTATGATAATTGATTTAAATGCTACAATTTATATCTGTGAAAAAAGTTTAATTATTTTGACATGTACATGTTATATGCGTGTACAGTGGGTGCAATTTCCCTTGTAAGGTGGGTTGCTGAGTCAAAGCATATGCATTTACCATATGCAAAACATAACTCTTTCATTCCTCTTAGCTCCATGGGTATACTGTAATGGGTTCACATTTCCCCCCCTCCCCACAATATCATAATATGTTTACTTTGAATCTATTTATTCTAAACTTTTTCTGTTAGCTTGGACATGTACTACATTGTAGCTCTTCAGGCTTATGATTTCAAACAGATGTTATGAATATTATACAGTTGTCCCTTATCTTACATGGTTTTAAATAGTGTGGTGTTGACTATCCATAGTTGGAAAACGTTAGAAAAAATATTCATAAAACTTCTCCATCCAAAAAATACATTATAACAACTATAACACTGTTTTTACATAAATTACAATTATATTTGGCAAAGTTTGAATAGGGTACAGTAATCTAGACATATTTCAAAGTATACAGGAGGTTAGGTAATATGCTGTGTATAGACACATTTATGTAAGGATGTTGACTATAGGCAATTATTAACTTCCACGTTATCTGGTGGAATCAATTAATAGCATAAGTTGAGGAACAACTGTACAGCATTTTTTAATAGAAAAAAAAAATATGCTGGACAGAGCAACGTGTAGTGTCTGGCTCTGTTTCCATGTATTTATCATTTTATTGTAACATGTAAACGTTCTTAGTGAATATTACAAATCTTATATAGCATTCTTCAGCCGGATAGTACTTTTATCGAGTTGTTATAATTCTTAACAAACAGATCTGTTCAGATATTTGACAGGATTTCATGGAGTTGGCAGCACTGACACAAGATTCTTCAATACTCTTGGAGAAGCTTCAGGCCCAGGGAGGTTTAATCTTTTCCAGTATTGTTGTTAATCTCAAATGTACAGAAGGACTATTTAATAATGAAAATAAATATATTTACGTTTTTTAGAAAACTGGCTTTGCTTTCATTACCTATTATGATAGTGGTTGTACGTCAAAACGAAATACAGACACTCTCCAGCTTATGAGTTAGGTTCCAGAAGTCTGTTCATAAGTTTTTTAGGTATAAAAAACTCTTGTACAGTACATACATATGCAGTACTGTAGATTACTTAGGCAAAGACAGTTAAGTACTGCATAAAACATTAATAAGACTGTATTAATGATTGTTAATATAGTAACAATAATGTTATAATACATTACAGTAGTACACATTAATACATGGGTAGATAAATGTGTAGGTTTTTGACCATAAGTAGGGGATCGTCTGTACATTTAAGTTTTTGGCGACTTCGGAAGTGGTGATCCTCACCTGTTTTTAAGAAAACCTGGTGCTTACTATTTTTGAAAAGAATCTGAAGAAATAAAAGATCCATGGCACTATAACCCCTCCCAACCCTCATCTTTGAAGGTCTATATACAGAAGGAATTGTAAAGGTACAGCAGAACTTGCAAATTGGGGACAGAAGATTCTGACAACCGGTTTGATCCCCATCGCAGGATGTTAGGAATGGCATCCTGCATTTATTTTCCAAGCTCAAACAGTCAGCTCATCTCCATTATATGGATGTGCTATAATTATATATATATATATATATATATATATATATATATATATATATATATATATATATATATATATATATATATATATATATATATATATATATATATAGCATATGCACCCATAGAAATCTGAGGAACTAGATCAAGAAGTAGAATTGGGTACAATATTATTATTTTTTTTTCATCTATAACATCCAGGCTAGGGAATCTCGGCTACTAGAGGGGACATGATGGTAGTGCAATCGTTTTTTTTTTAAAGTGTATGGCAAAAATGACATGCTCTGAAAGAAACGAAGAATTAGGGTTATGTGAAAAAGGAGGTATAAAAACAATCGTTCTTTTTAACAGAAATCTTGAAGCATGTTTAGTAAAAAGATCCATAACATTACCTAGCACAGTGGTTTTCAACCTTTGGGCCTTGGGCAGCTCCCAAGGGGGCCACGGACATCTAAACTTAATTTCATAATTGAAAAAGTGTAATTTGAGTTCCCATGATAATACTCATGATTTATTTTCAGTAAATGCAGGCCAGTGCTTAATATGCTTTATAATGATTTTATTATCAATATACAATTCTGAAGGGCATTGGGTCATGAGTAGCTAGGAAGGCCAAAAGTGGGCCATGGGCATTATAAGGTTGAAAAGCACTGGCCTAGCACCAGAGCCTGTATCCCTACCTGAACTTCAATAAGAAAGGTATGGGCATGGGGTAAAAAGCCGTACTATTATTAAGTAGAAAAACCCATGAATGTAAGTAAATGAAAAGGTCGTGGCATTCCTTGGTATTATTAACCCTGTATCCACAGCCATTTTGTATGCATGTTGACGAGGAAATAAATGTGCAGGACAAAGAAGTGGCAGAGTACTCGATCTTTACAACCGAGCATAAGAAATACGAGTCGGTATTAGTAGACATGTTGGAATAGTATAACCAGGTTTCCTGTGAGCTGCAAACTTAGGCATCACAAGCAAGCTGTAATACAAATCTATAAAGTTTTGTATCTCAACAAGTCCTTCGTAAGAAGGCAACCGTCCTAGCCCTTAGTAGAAAAGGGAGTTCGTGACGTAAAACCGAATCCTATCCATCTTAAAAAGCTGTTGCATGCTAGGCAACAGGGTCTGATGCCAAAAGGCTGATCCAGAACTACATGGCTAAATGTTGCGAACGAATATAGACACTTGGTTTACAGGCCTAGTGAATCTGGCCCAAGTTGAAGGAAATACATATGTGATTACCTAATTGTGTTTACGGGAAAGAGCCCAAAGCTCGTATCTTCCCGTCTCCTGATCGGTTCCATTTTAGACTTAGTGATACTTATTATACCTGTCCTTAAAACTATGGATTGAGATAGCAATAACTACCTCCTCGCTTAGCCAATTCCAATTATCAACTACTCTTACACTGAAAAAGTATTTCCTTACATCCTGCAAAGAAGTTTTCTTACGAAGCTTCAAACTATGACCTTTAGTTCTAGAGCCAGCCATATCAAAATATCGATCCCTATCCACTCTATCATAACCATAAAGGAATTTAAAGACTGTCACCATATCCCCCCTCACTCTTCTAGCTTCGAGTGATGGTAAGTCTAATTCCCTCAGCCTCTCATCATAACTGAGATTGCGTATTACTGGCACCAGTTTCGTGGCATGTCTTGCCTAATTGTGCTTACGGGAATGAGCACCAAGTTCGTAACTTCCCGTCTCCTGATCGGTTCCATTTTATACTTGGTGATACTTATCATACTTGTCCTTAGAACTATCGATTGAGTTAGCATTAACTACCTCATCGCTTAGCGAATTCCAATTATCAACTATTCTTGCACTAAAAAAGTACTTCCTTACATCCTGCAAAGACGTTTTGTGTGTGTGAATATATATATATATATATATATATATATATATATATATATATATATATATATATATATATATATATATATATATATATATATATATATATATATATATATATATATATATATATATATATATATATATAATAGATATAGATGTCAAATGAGATACGGCAAATTACGGTACGGTAAAAGATTTAGGTAAATCCTAGCGAGCTATATTACTCTTCTATCTGGATAAAGAGATTATTACCCCCCTTCTCGAGAGGGGGTGACCTACCCAAAACAATACCTTGATTTTCTGCATTCGAAAACTACAAAGAAGAATATTCCCAGTCCCTTTAGTCGCCTTTTACGACATGCAGGGAAACTCGGAGGTTGTATCAATATTCCCCCACCCCATGAAGAATATTATTCTTAACAAGAGTTAGTGAATATTGAAAGAATGTATCTAATCATGTAGTAGGATGGCCCATGGCATCTACCACCAGTTGGCATAATACAGCTGAAAGGTCTATTTGACTTAAATAGGGCTGTCCAGGACAGTTAGATGTCGTCTTCCTTCAGTTACGGTTCTTGTTTTATATCTACATCAACACCGAATATTCTTGGATATTAGCTACGCATCTCTTATTATTCCTTCACATCCGACAAGTCACAACACTACCCATCTGTTTCTCTTTACTTTATGTTTTCGTCCCCTGGGCCGATGAAGGCATTATTATTTACTTTGGGGGGGGGGGGGGGCTCGTCCAGGCGTCACATAAAAAAGTTATCACCGTGAAAGATATGCCTCAGAAATAATTATTTGTGTGCATTCTAGCATTAAAAATATCGTTGACTGTTAATACGAGTCTTCTGAGATATATTTCCTTATTTAAATGATTAAACCAAAGTCAACAAAAATGACTTATGGGATTAATCAAATATATTTGATAATAAAATACAGTAAGTTCTTTAAGGAATTTTATGAGATAGTGTCACCTGTATCTATTTTATCAAATCAAAATTAAATTATATCCTTTTTGGGGTTTTTACTTTGATATAACTATTAAATATAATTATAAAAATATTATAAAATTTATTTAAATATAATGGATTCCGAAGATAATCCCGAATACCATAACTAATAATATGATAAATTACATTTGAAATATATTTTTTTCTTAGGTATTTAACGTGATATGAAAATTAGAAATAATTGCAAAATATTTTACATTTTATTTAAATATGATGAAACCGATAAAGCTTCTTCTTTTTGGTATATACAGGACACGAAGCAAATCGTGAATCATTATTACTATATTTACCAGATGTATCAAAACACAGCTGTCAGGGTAGTCGAGCACGGACCGGGAGGAAGTGCGTGTTTATATTAACGCCAATCATGGAGGTTTTACCGACATATATGGTGAATATTTTCCCTTTTGTGGAATTTTTAGGGGTATCACATAATTATTTGAAGAATTCAAGCGAGAAAAACTGCCTCAAAATAGGGAATTCGAGGGTAGCAAATGACGTAAGGGAAACGAGGACATGCTTGCCAGGGCTCTGTCCTTTCGGATTTTATATGAAAACCGATGTTTTTATCTGTAAAAATGGCAGTAATTATGGTATTTTTAGGAATATGATATGGAGCTTTAAATAATTCAAGCGAGAAAAACTGGCTCAAGATAGACTGTTCGAGGGTAGAGACTGAGGTGAAAATGAAGACAGGCTCACTCTGGTGTGTCTTTTCCTTTTTTTATTTTTTATATATCGATGCATGCTTCACTTATTTTTATATTTTACCAATACTTTTTATCTGCTCTTTAAAGACATGACGCCGTTTATGGAATATTCTGATATTGCACTTTCACATCGGGTATGGTTAGGTTGTGTATCACTTTCCTTCAACTAAGTTTAGTATTTTGGCACTATATTTCCATCAGAAAGCAGATAATCACTTTTTCTTCCACCTCCCCCCAAAAATAATAATAAAACTGAAAACACCGAAGTGGTCCAATTTTACCCAGTTTCTACATAAACTGATCTTTAATACCCAATATTCACCAATTAACACCCTTTGTAGTAGGTACTTTTGTGTAATAAGCAATAAACTCTGTGCAGAGTAAATAAGCACCATAAAAATGCCTGAAGCCTTCCGTTTACCCTATAAGTAACCCCATGATATCACTAGGACAAGAAGTTATTTGATAGTACTACATTGTCACTGTCTTTTAATAAACTTACAGTATACATTGTACTTGATGCGAATGTAGATAAAGTAATTTGTATGTTCATATATTTTTACATTGATTTTTTAAGCGAGTTCGCACTTTTATATTGCCTTGGTGTTTTTTAGGTACTATACATAATGTATGTTACTCTATAAATAATTTTTTTAATATTGCAAATTTTATACATAATTTTATATATTTTAACATTTAGTTCTATGTGATGTTGCACTTTATTATTATTTTTTTAGTTTAAATTTTTATTTTTATGAGTTTTTGTTATTATATGCCAAACAACAAAGTTTTAGTAAGCTGATGTCAGCCATATTTTATTTGGCCCTATTATTATTAAAAAAAATTATGTCGAGTCAAAAGTTATGTACAGTGATCCCTCGTTTATCGTGGGGGTTCGGTTCTGGGACCACCCGCGAAGGGTGAAAATCTTCGAAGTAGCAGCACCATATTTATTACAGGTATTTTACATTTATTTTTACCTTTACTGTATAAATCCTCCTTGCACTGTTAACAACTCACCCTTTACTTTAATAATAACAGCGTGCAAGCGTAAATTTATATGAGTGTGACAGGTAAGTTTACCATAAATAACAGTGTGCAAGCGTAAAGCTATATGAACGTGATAGGTAAGTTTACCGTGAATGACGTGATGATGACGTTTACATACTGCACAGCCAATGGCGGCCGACAGCCGAGAAACTTCTTCCTTCCTTCAGCATATCTATCAGTTTTACCTTAAATGCTATGGTCAACATCTGCCACTTAGGCTAACTACCAGAAACCTTAGAAGATGAAGCACAACGTATTAAGAGGCACAACGAGAAAGGCACACACTTGAATAAAATGAATGGGTGAGGCAAGACAACTGAAGATGTTGGGAGAGTCAAGCTTCAATCAAAAAGCCAATCAGACCCCAGTATACAGAACACAATTCTGTGATTCGTCGTGTCCCACCCATCAGCCAATAGCATCCCATGTACTATCTCACATAGGTGCGACCCTTTGGGTTTTCCAAAATGCCGATACTGGTATCGTATTTTATATGTTGCAATACTGTGAGTTACGTGTTTAAAGTTATGTTTTTTACTTTTTTTTTACTGTTTAATTATTCTTAGGCTAGGAAATACTTTTTTATCAGTAAAATATTGAAAATACTGGAAATTTTAATATGTACTATCTCACGTAGGTCTGACCCTTTGCATTTTCCGAAACGGCGATACCGATATTTTATTTTATATGATGCAATACTGTGATTTACATGTTTAAATTTATGTTTTTTACTGTTTTATTATTCTTAGGCTAGGAAATACTTTTTTATCAACAAAATAATGAAAATACTGGAAATTTTAATATTTCCACATATCGTGGATTCCTGTGATATACCCAGAAAAATCTGAGATATAAAATACGTATGCTCGCCAAAAAAATCCGTGATGCACTGAATTCGCAGATTGTGCATCACGATATAGCGAGGGATTACTGTATGTCGAAGTGACGTAAGACAAAGAGAACCTGTACAATTTTACCTCGGCTAAAAATGATGCAACTCGCACAGTGCTTTTTTTCTGTTTATATTGAAATTAATACACTCTACTACTCCAAAATGTTACCAGTAACAAAATCCTAACATTGAAATAGTTTTATTAAAATCATCCCAGAAAGAGAGAACTTAAAAAATCCTCAATGTTCTTAAAAGCCTCATCTGGATATTTTCCTTTCACTTTGGCCCTGGGCCTAATGAATTCCCAAACCCCAAGTCACTAGTAAGTCCCATTTGTAAAACACTAATGCAAATTAATATATTTATTTGGTATAATTATCAGAATAAAGAATATTACTTGGAAAAATGTCGTAACCCATAAATCGCTGAAAAGTAACAGGACATATGAACACTCAAAATTGTCAGAGATTATTTTCCATGACTGTACTTAATGCCTGTTCCTATAATTTTTTTTCATGAGTGTAACACCAGAACAAGTTTTGCCTTCATTGGGCAATTAAGAAAACATAAAGAGAAACAGAGATGGGGAGTGTTGTGGCTTCTCAGATGTGAAGGGATGATAAGAGATGTGTATCGAATATGAAAGAATATTCAGTGTAGATATATGCATACAAGAACCATAACTGAAGGAAGACTTAACACTGAGCTGTCCTGGACAATCCTTTTTATGTTCACCTGTAGTATTGCAATGGATGGTTGGTGCCATGTACCAACCTACTACATGGTTATTACATATGAAAAATATAGTTCAAACATAAATTTGTCATTCTCTTTGTGAGGTTTCAGCTGAGGAACAATTTAAAAATTTCTACATTATATATCTATGTCAATCTTTCATTAAGTTTTATACTATTATGACATACGTTACACAATATTGATGATACTGTAATCGCATATTTTAAAGTTATAATGCTTCTTCTATGGAAATGTAAATAATAAGTAATTTTTAATCTGAAAGTGGTACTGAATTTTGTGTTTAGGAATATGCTTCTTAGCTTTTACGTAACTGTTAGCTGTATATACAGGGGGTCCTTACTTTACGTCAGGGTTCTGTTCCTGACAGCTGACCTCAGTTGGAACACACCGATAATTTGAACCAAGGTCCCCCACCAGTGCTATATATAAGTACAGTACTCTAAAAAATAGAAATATAATCTAACTTCTTAATCTAATACATAAAAATAGTGAAGATACACCATACAGTATTGCTTACCATTGCTACTGTAGTTGGTTTGCATCTGGGTGACTGGTATATTGAAAAATTTATTTATTAATAATTTATTATTTATTTATTGGTCTCTGATGTAACCTTGGAACGACTTAACTCGGAAAGATTATAATTGGGATCCCCTGTATGCAGTAATCCTTCGCTATTTCGCGGTTCAACTATCGCGAATTCAGTGCATCTCGGATTTTTTTTCTTTTTTTGGAAAAAAAAAAAATAATAATAATATATATTATTGTGATGCCAGGACAGGCCAAAAAATGATAAAATAAAACAGCTTTTATCAGGCTGTAAAGAGAAACAGAGATGGAGAGTGTCATGTCCTGTCAGATGAAAGATGTGTAATGAATATCCAGTTCTGTGCTGGGTTTTAATATACCTCTGCATTACTTTCGTGATGTCTATTCCAATAATTCTCCTTAGAACTTATTATTATTATTATTGTTATTATTATTATTATTATTATTATTATTATTATTATTATTATTATTATTATTATTATTATTATTATTCTTGGAGACAATAATTTTCCCTAGATAATGATTGTGGAGATTATTATCATTATTATTATTATTATTACTATTATTATTATTATTATTAAGGGCTCATCATTGTTTGTACATCTGTTGGTTTATTTACTTTAATAACTGTGTACAGTGCCCCTCCCTAGTTGGCTGAGACAAAGAGAGTGTGAGGGGTTGGGTAGAATAGAATGTTAGAGAGAGAGAGAGAGAGATCTTTAATTAACTCTTGTTCATTCAACCATAACTATATTATTTATTATAAAAATAATGGTTTAATTACAAATTCGTAATAATAATAATAATAATAATAATATTGATAATAATAATAATAATCTCCACAATCATCATCAAAGGAAACTTATTGTTGCCAATAATAATAAAAATAATAATAATAATAATAATAATAATAATAATAATAATAATAAGATCTAAGGAGAATTTTTGGAATAGACATCATGAAAGTAATGCAGAGGTATATTAAAACCCAGCAGAGAATTGGATATTTATTACACATCTTTTATAATCCCTTCACGTCTGACAGGTCATTACACTCTCCATCTCTGTCTCTCTTTACATCCTGATAAAGGCTGTTTTATTTCATAATTTTTTGGCCCGTCCTGGTGTCATAATCATCTTATTATTTTTATTTTATTTTTTATTTTTAAGGTGTTCCTACCTCGCGGAAATTCACCTATCGCGGCCGTTCCCGAACCCCCACGATAAACGGGGGGTTACTGTATATATATATATATATATATATATATATATATATATATATATATATATATATATATATATATATATATATATATATATATATATATACAGTGCTCCCTCATTTATCGCCGGGGTTCGGTTCCGGGACCCACCGCGATAGGTGAAAAATAATAAACTTCCCTCCGTTTTAAATTCACTCTCTCTCTTCATTTACTGATGGAACTTAAAAAGGATGCATCCATTTGCCATCAAAGTAGAGAAGAAAGAAACAGGGGAAGAAGAAATCAAATGAGAAAGAGGAAATGAAAGATGACGAAAATAAATGAGGAAAGACGTTGACAGAGAGAGAGATATCATTAATGAACTCTTGTTCATTCAACCAAAACTACATTATTTATTATAAAAATAATGGTTTAATGGCAAATTCGTATTAATAATAATAATAATAATAACAATAATAATAATCATAATAATAATAACAATCATCATCAAAGGAAAATTACTGTCGCCAGTAATAATAATAATAATAATGAGAATAAGATCTAAGGAGAATTTTTGGAATAAATATCATGAAAGTAATGCAGAGGTATATTAAAACCCAGCAGAGAATTGGATATTCATTACACATCTTTTATAATCCCTTCACATCTGACAGGTCCTTACACTCTCCATCTCTGTTTTTCTTTACACTATGTATTCTTTGTGCCCAGGCCCGAGAAAGGCTGTGTTTTTTTTTTATATTTTTGGCCCGTCCTGGTGGAAAAAAAAAAATAAACAAATAAATCCCCCTCGCCAAAAAAATCCACGATGCACTGAATTCGCAAAAGTGAACCACGATATATATATATATATATATATATATATATATATATATATATATATATATATATATATATATATATATATATATATATATATATATATAGTGCCCTGTGGGGCGGGCACAATATCAAAGAATAGCCTCACCGTATTCCCTGCGTGTCGTAAAAGGCGACTAAAAGTGGACGGGGCAGGGGGACTAGGAATCCCCCCCTTGTATCAACCTCCTGCGAGACGTCAAAGAAGAAGGGGAGTAGAGGGGAGAATAACTTCTCCCCAAACTTTCCTTTCTTGATGTCGGCTACCCCCCAATTAAAGGGGGAAACAGCCAAGGTATATATATATATATATATATATATATATATATATATATATATATATATATATATATATATATATATATATATATATATATATATATATATATATATATATATATATATATATATATATATATATATATATATATATATATATATATATATATATATATATATATATATATATATATATATATATATATATATATATATATATATATATATATATATATATATATACGAACTTTATGATGCAGACATATGATGGCCACCAAGACACTAAATAATTTTGATTTTCTAGCCAAAACAAAAATATAGCTGGCAAAATTAAAAAATATATTAAGTACAGTTTTAAAAAATATTAATAACGATAATAATGCAGTACAATAATGTTATTGTCATTGCTGTTATTGTTATAATAATGATAATGATAATAATAATAATATTACAGTAATAATAAAATAATACAATATTATTATATTATTGCTATAATAATAATAGCAATGATAACCGTGATCGGTTTTGAGTCACGGACTCCCTTTTCTAGTAATGAGTAGGACAGTGCCTTCTTGCGAAGGACTTTGATATTTAGCAAGTGTGATCTTTACCCTGAGTAAATTCCCTATCTAACCTCAGACCAAGGTGGGCTATGAACCCTCAGCTTGACAAATCAATGTTGCAAGCATTACCACTTGTCTAATGTGGTAATTATAATATTAATAATAATAGTTGTAGTAGTAATAATTATAATAATAATGCAGAAATAGTTATAATAATACTGTAATACAATATTATGATGATGATAATAATAATAATAATAATAATAATAAAATACTTAAAGAAAAAATAACAAAAACCTATGAAAAGGTAACCACAATGACATTCTCAATGAAAGATAGGAAGAAAATTGAGAATTCAGCAATGAATACCAGGGATAACATGTATAGAGTGTAACATGCTTTATATTTTTCAATTTTATATTACTGTATAGCCCACATGGACAATACAGTAATATGATCTTCCAGGCCACAAAGGATAATTTTCATTTTAATTTGGGTCAATTGTTCTTTTCAAAAATGGCAAATTTACTTTTTCAAAAATGTCAGATTTAGTTATTCAAAAATGTCACATTTGCATGCATACTATTATAATGTTCTTAGCTACAAGCTATTGTATATCTGTGAAATTTATTTAAAAAATTAAGTAAATAATAAAGCTGGTCCGTGGGCCAAATTTATTTATTTTTTCTTTTATTTTAATTTAAATATTACCAGTATGCAACTGTTGTAGCTATAATTAATTATACAAGAGAAGTTGAAATTTTTGAAGTGAACGTTTGGTCAGAATTAAGATGGAAAAATACCTTAGTTGTTAGGGAAGATCATAAAGGTTACCCGTATGTGCTGTATCACATTATTTCTCAAAGAAAATGTTTATAACCATATAATAATTAGGTGTTAAAAAATGTTTGCTAGAAAGGTTAAAAAAGACCAATTTAATATGACGTGATCTATAATACAGTAATTCCTCGCTATATCGCAATTCACCTACTGCGGAATTTTTTGGCGAGCAAAAAAAAAAAAAATTAATGGTTGTGACACCAGGATGGGCCAAAAATTAATAAAATGAAACAGCCTTTATCGGACCTGGGCACGAAGAATACATAAAGAGATGGAGAGTGTAACGACCTGTCATGTGAATGGATTATAAAAGATGTATAATGAATATTCAAGAATATTCAGTGTAGCTGGTGCCATGAGCCAACCTACTACTGGATACATGTTGTTTATTTTATATCGCAGATTATCTGGATATATGCTATTTTTGAGCACGAGGATGCAAACGTTTTGCCGCCTCCGTATCAGCTGATGCACCCTCCCACGCTATTTCCCTGACGATATTATATAAAAATTTTGTTTGCTGTTTGTTCATGGTATTCGATCGCATTAAGCAGTAGAATAGGAGGAGGATGTGGGAGAACGAACCTCTAACCAAAATGTTTTGCTGCTTCCGTATCAGCTGATGCTTATCACTATTCAGGCACAATATCTTACTCATAAAATATTTATTTAAACACCCTATTTGGGGTTTATCAACTTTCAAGATTATAGTATTATTAATATCCTTGGTTCTAAATATTATTCTATATATCAACCATGCTGCACAAAATCTTAATGTAAGCAAATCCAGCTGAGAGAAAAAGAAAACTATACAATTTGTTACAAAGAAAATATACAGTAATCCCTTGCTCTATCGCGATTCACCTCTCGCGAATTCACTGTATCGCGATTTTTTTTTTTTTTTTTGGGGGGGGCAATAAATTATTTATTATTATTTTTTTTTTTTTTGTATTTTTTTTTTAAAGATTATTGTGACACCAGGATAGGCCAAAAATTATAAAATAAAACAGCCTTTATCAGGCTGTAAAGAGAAACAGAGATGGAGAGTGTAATGACCTGTCAGATGTGAAGGGATTATAAAAGATGTGTAATGAATCTCCAGCTCTTTGCTGGGTTTTAATATACCTCTGCATTACTTTCATGATGTCTATTCCAATAATGCTCCTTAGATCTTATTATTATTATTATTATTGGCAACAATTTTCCTTTGATGATGATTGTGGAGATTATAATTATTATTATTATTATTATTATTATTATTATTATTATTATTATTAAGGGCTTATCATTGTTTGTACATCTGTTGGTTTATTTACTTTAATAACTGTGTACAGTGCCCCTCCCTAGTTGGCTGGGACAAAGAGAGTGTGGGGGGTTGGGTAGAATAGAATGTTGGAGAGAGAGAGAAACATCATTAATTAACTCTTGTTCATTCAACCAAAACTACATTATTTATTGTAAAAATAATGGTTTAATTACAAATTCATAATAATAATGATAATAATAATAATAATAATAATTTCCACAATCATCTTCAAAGGAAAATTATTGTTAAAAAAACCAATTTAATATGACGTGATCTATAATACAGTAATTCCTCGCTATATCGCAATTCACCTACTGCGGAATTTTTTGGCGAGCAAAAAAAAAAAAAAAAAATTAATGGTTGTGACACCAGGATGGGCCAAAAATTAATAAAATGAAACAGCCTTTATCGGACCTGGGCACGAAGAATACATAAAGAGATGGAGAGTGTAACGACCTGTCATGTGAATGGATTATAAAAGATGTATAATGAATATTCAAGAATATTCAGTGTAGCTGGTGCCATGAGCCAACCTACTACTGGATACATGTTGTTTATTTTATATCGCAGATTATCTGGATATATGCTATTTTTGAGCACGAGGATGCAAACGTTTTGCCGCCTCCGTATCAGCTGATGCACCCTCGCACGCTATTTCCTTGACGATATTATATAAAAATTTTGTTTGCTGTTTGTTCATGGTATTCGATCGCATTAAGCGGTAGAATAGGAGGAGGATGTGGGAGAACGAACCTCTAACCAAAATGTTTTGCTGCTTCCGTATCAGCTGATGCTTATCACTATTCAGGCACAATATCTTACTCATAAAATATTTATTTAAACACCCTATTTCGGGTTTATCAACTTTCAAGATTATAGTATTATTAATATCCTTGGTTCTAAATATTATTCTATATATCAACCATGCTGCACAAAATCTTAATGTAAGCAAAGTCAGCTGAGAGAAAAAGAAAACTATACAATTTGTTACAAAGAAAACATACAGTAATCCCTTGCTCTATCGCGATTCACCTCTCGCGAATTCACTATATCGCGATTTTTTTTTTGGGGGGGGGGGCAATAAATTATTTATTTATTTATTTTTTTTTTTTTAGTATTTTTTTTTTTTAAAGATTATTGTGACACCAGGATAGGCCAAAAATTATAAAATAAAACAGCCTTTATCAGGCTGTAAAGAGAAACAGAGATGGAGAGTGTAATGACCTGTCAGATGTGAAGGGATTATAAAAGATGTGTAATGAATCTCCAGCTCTTTGCTGGGTTTTAATATACCTCTGCATTACTTTCATGATGTCTATTCCAATAATGCTCCTTAGATCTTATTATTATTATTATTATTGGCAACAATTTTCCTTTGATGATGATTGTGGAGATTATTATCATCATTATTATTATTATTATTATTATTATTATTATTATTATTATTATTAAGGGCTTATCATTGTTTGTACATCTGTTGGTTTATTTACTTTAATAACTGTGTACAGTGCCCCTCCCTAGTTGGCTGGGACAAAGAGAGTGTGGGGGGTTGGGTAGAATAGAATGTTGGAGAGAGAGAGAAACATCATTAATTAACTCTTGTTCATTCAACCAAAACTACATTATTTATTGTAAAAATAATGGTTTAATTACAAATTCATAATAATAATGATAATAATAATAATAATAATAATAATTTCCACA